>CM060932.1:619480845-619783345 GCA_030765085.1 Allium cepa
CTGCGGAAAAAAATAACAATGCATTTCATTAGAAAATGATACATTTGAATAGTACAGAATATCACATCCATTCCGATCTAAATTGCATTACTAAATAATTCAAAAGACGTTTAAGTTCAATTTTCTTGTTCAACATAGAAAGAGAAAGCTAATAATATTTTGATTCGTTCACAAATATTAATGCAAGCTTCCACTTTAAGGCAATATTCCATAGTTTGTTTGAGCACGTCGGAATTTGGATCATCCTTTCTCAGAGTAGAGGGTCTCCATTGCTTAGTCCAAGACAATAAAGCGACATCGCATGCCCATTGTGGAGTACCTATGGTGGGACAGAAGAATACCTTATTCTCTATCACCTCAAGGATATCGAAGTATGACCGGCTGATCGTAGTGGGTTTAGGTGTTGGAGGAATGTTATCAATGCACTTTCGATTCTTTATTGCACCATCATGCATCTGATCCTACTGCTTGAATTTGGGAGAAGCACGGTTTTTGAATTGATGAAATCGAATAACAATTATCCATCACCATTTGTCGTCTCTTTAAATGCAATCTTGTTCAGCCGACCTTACACCATCTGTTTGCAGTAGTTGGTTCCATGTCGATTAAATACGTTTCAAATTATTTCATTTGTTTTTCATATGAGTGGTGGTGAAATCAAGGTTTAAACACTAGTTGACTTCGGCCGTGATTTCTTCGTACCAAATGCCAACTCATCTATCACGAGTAGTTAGTTATGCCGAGCAAACGTGCAAGCTTTCGTTGGGTATTTAATCAATGATAGTTCACGTTGAAGAGTTGATGGATGAGGTAAGCGTTCTAAATTATTAAAAAGAAATATTGTAAAGAATAGCGAAATTATTGTGATATAAGAAATAATAAAAAGATAAATTAAAGAAACTATGATATACTATTATTTCATTCAATAAGCTAGCAGCCTTTTATAAGCTATTACATAACAAGAACAAAAGAAGCTCTTTGTACCGAGACCTATTTCTGTGTCCTCATTCTGTCCTTCCCCGTGTTCCAATCATATATCAACCGTTGGTTTTTCCATGTCATCATATATTTTATCATGTAGGTCCCACATATTAATAGATATACATAATGAACGGTTGAGATTTAATGGAGGATATGGTGACATACAAAACGGAACAGATGAATTGATGAGTTATGTACTCTAGGCCTGATTTGCACAATGGTGGTGCCAATGCTAATAACTATGACAACTATGACCTAGTAAAATAAATAAAATATACCTGCATAATAACATATATTATTCTAACATCCTCTCTTGAACTGAATATGTGTCAAACATTCAGTTTACAAACTACACACGTCTATCTTTCAAAAATTGCAATTCTTGATTGTCTCGTCGTCTTCTTTTAACGACTTCAACCACGAATTTGATCTTCTTAGTTGGACATGTTCAACTGCTTCACATTAATAAGTTTATCACACTTGAAACATAAAAATAATAATATGGTTTCATCATAGGGACTCCCTTGATCTCTGCAGTTGGATCGTCCCTTGATACTGCTGTATTAGTAATCTCCCCAACAAGCTAGAGCTGCAGCTCATTCCTATTACTTGTTGGATGACACGAGACCAAATCTGCTTCTCATAGATCTATCTACTTGTAAGCATACACATATTTTCTGATAAATATTTCATCAAACAACTCTCGAGTACTCTGCAAATTGCCTGACCTTCTAAGCAATGTTTCTACACACCGACATCTATATCACTTTCTCGAACACACATTCACCATCTCACTAGTATTCGCTGATTCCATCGTTTCTTAGTGACATGAATTTACGAACTCACTAGTATTCGCTGATTCCATCGTTTCTTGAATGACACAGAACCTTGTATCCTTAGCCACATTCATGAACGGCTTTATGTCTTTCCTCTTATCGTTCTTCCTCTCCTCTTAATATCAACAATTACTTGCCGATTCACATGCATTTCCATTCAATTACTCGTAGCTCACCACTTCACCAGGACAAAGTAGCAACAATTTGAGGAGCGGCTTGCCAAATTCAAATCCAAACCACTTGGTTTCTCAATTGATGTATAGAACCATTTCATATCAGTCTGCATCTATGATATTTTATGCAACTGCATGTGCACCATCCTTTTCCTAATGATGTCCATTCCCATTGCATAATCGATCTAAACTTCAGGAGTTTAATTGCTAAATGCCATCAGTCACTTCAAAATTGCTCTTCCTTCATGCGTTGGTCCTACGACAACCACTGGCAATCTTCCTCTATCGCTGCTGTCAGTGCTTGAATATCTTCCCCGTGCCACTTCAACCAAATCGATAGCTTTAAACCAGGACCTTTTATTTTCTCTCCAAACCTTAAACCCGATGCTGCCTTTTGCAGCGTCCTTTGCAGCATTCTCAAAGACCAGTTTCCCCAAGTCCTATCATCAAAACTTTCGTTCAACCTGATCATGTCATCTTAGAGCACTTACTCTTCCTACTTTTCGGGCGTCAACTCACAATCAAACATGCCAAGCAACCTCCGCATTGAGCAGCTACCTGCACCTTATCACACATACTCAGGAAATATCTCATCTTGAAAGCAGTATCACAAACAATTCTTTAGCATGCTTCTAGCCGTCTTGGATCAACTCCGATCCAACGACACAAAAATGAACAACCCATCAGAACTATTAAACTCCTATACCGAACTGAACTGAGCTTCCGTCGATAGCATCCACCCAAGCGGCACCAACTTTCCAATCATTCTCACTATGGTCGTCTCTCAACCAAACTGACACCTAAACAAAACCCATCATCTACCTGCATCCACTATCAATTTCAGTAAACCTAATATCTCGCCAACTCCTCACCAACATCAATAAACTCGGTTGCTAGTGGATGTAGCATTGCCAATAGAGCAGCTCAACAAGATTTTGTTCTTGCATGCCATCCCTTTAAGACTCGGCATAACTCTCTGTGGACAGGTTATATTGCCTCTCTAGTAGTGTGGTATTTGTGTTACACAATCCAGTGACGATCTGATCCCACCACTCCATGCCTAACACGGTAGGAACAACCATCTTTTTGCATCACTTCTAGCTGAAAAACTGTTGCTCCTTACGTCAGAATTTGATTCAGAGCTGCTGCTCGCATCCGTAGTTCACCTAGCCAACGTGGTTCATCTCTTCTGCCACTAATCTCAATCTGATATGCATGGTCAACATGCATCACCTTCATTGATGTTACTGCTATGCAACCATCATCAGCCATATGTTATCTCAACGACGGGTACCCGGCAAACAGTAGCGTTACAAAGCTACTGCTGCCGGAAAGTGGAAACACGTATATTTGAGCACCAAGCTTGGGTACCACTTGTTGGGATGTAAGAAATAATAAAAAGATAAGTTAAGAAACTAAGATTTACTCTATTATGTTATTCAATAAGCTAGCAGCCTTTTATAGGATATTACATAATAAGAACAAAAGAAGCTCCTATGCTCTAGGCATGATTTGCACAACAGTGGTGCCAATGCTACTGACTAGGGCAACTATGGCCTAGTAAAACAAATAAAATAAACGTGCATAATAGCATATATTATTCTACAGAAATAAACATAGCTAAAGGAAATTACCTTAAAATATGATTGGATTACGCTAGAATAGAGGTTTAATTTTTTGATTGTAGGTGATTTTGAAAGAAAACGAGATTGAGGAAATATATAGGAGAAAAACAATGGTTCAAGTTGGACCATTTGGTTTTGACGTGTCCGATGCGTCAAGATTCAACTGTCCAATTTGAACTGCTTTGTGGGAACGGTGCATTTGGTCCTACGTGATCCATTTCATTTTTTAATGAGTCGACGCGTTGAAAATTGAAACGGGACATGCAAAAGCTACGAATGCACCTTTAAGGGGTAAAAAGCATTTAATCACTGATAATGAATGAATGGTAGTTAGTCCATGTAATGCATCAAACCAGAAGAAAATCCATAGTTAAAAATTAATGACATTCAGTTAAGTATGTTAATAGGATATAATAGTGTCTTTTTTATGTTGACTAAAGAGGTGGATAACGCATGGTGGCGAGTGTTCACTCAGTCACTTAATAAGCCAATATTCACAGGTTTGCTCTTTGGTGGGATGATATGGTTCAGAAGTTCCATTGTTACTCCATCATTGAAAAATGCAGCTCAGCTTGTTATTTGATAGCCTGTTCACCTGCTGCTCGATATCTACTATAATCGACTATGATTGCTTTTTGTCATCTCATTTGGAATACTCTGAGATGATTTTAAGTTTGTACAGTATATCCTGTTATATGTTAATACATAACCTTACTTCAATAAACAACCGTAGGCATTTAATTTTGTGACAAGATATGGGAGTGACATGCTAGTATTAAGTGTTAGCACTTCTCAAAACAAGTTTGAGTGTAGGTAGGTTTAGCATGCCTCAGAAAAGAGGTAACATATTTTTAAGTATTATTAAACGTTACATGGACCATGCACTACCTTTTATTACAACTATGTGCTTTTTTGTTTCCAGGAATAGGTTGATATACTCAAACTCAATGTCACAGAAATGTTCCTTTTATTTCAACAAGATTGACCATGATATCTGCAATTGATTATAGTGTATATGTTCAGTTATCATTTTAATAACTGATACATTTTACTTTTGTGGTTGCAGCTTTACGGATTTTGGAGGTTAGCCCAATATATATTTGCATTGTATACCTTTTGCATCTGTGATGAATCTATGATCTCTCAGGTAAGGTCTGCATACACAAAAAGAGATTTTGAGTGGGATAACCTGCAGAAACTAGCCTTTAAGGTTAGATTTACACTTTGCATTTTAATTTGTGATGGTTTGATCGCTTGCACCCTATGTTCATTAATTCATAATCATCTTATCAGATGGTCGATGAATCTAATACTAAGCTTATGAGAGAGTACATATTGGAGACAAGTAGCTTAGAGAACTCTGGAAATGAAGATAATGTTTAAAATTCACGCTGGAAGTGTAAATGCATGTGATGTTACACAACATGAACTTCTTATACAAACTTTACGTGTAAATGCATGTGATGTTATAGTAGTATATGAATGAATTTGCTAAAATGCCCGACTAAAATAGGCCCGAATCAGTACGGGTTTCATACCAGCCGCAATAATTTTTTACCCCCCTGAAGTCCAGCCGTCGGATTGTAATCCGCACCTTCTCCATTCGGGCTTTGTACCAAAATCCGTATGTGAAATTGTCAAACGGCTACTGTTTAATGTTATCAAAATCCAGGGCATTCTATATTATTTCATTTATTCCCAGTAGAGAAACAAACAATATCTGACATTGCTTTGGAGGCACATATTGAAATTTAGAGCCTCTAGGTGGGCCCAAAACATATTTTTTGCGTGAAAACCAAAACAGTAGGTAATTGCTGTAATTCCAGAGTTGTATAACTGAGAGCGTCTGGCTTCAACGCTATGAATTTTCATGTTTTAATCTTTTTGACCTTATGGTGAAAAATACCGAGTTTAGTTGCGCAATTATTTCTACTTTAGCGAGAGTGCTACATGGAAACCTATTTGGCAATTGGCCTCTTGCAGATTTATGTTTTCTACGTTCTATTAGATTGTAAATGAAAAAGTCGGCATTTCTTCTTGCCTTTAATGATAAAACTACTATATGTTGAATAAATAAATAAAATGAGGCTATCAGATATTTACCAACTGTTGGTTAAGAAGTTGAGGCTATCACGTATCATTTGGAAAGTTGATGAATGTTATGAATCAACTGTCAACACATTTTATCACAAATGGTGGTGTTGAAATTTTCACGGGAAACAGATTGTTATCGCATGACATACTGAATTTATCAGTCAGAGAATGTTGCCGCACATTATTAAAACTATGAAATAGTAGTTGTATTTTATGATTGGAAGATTATCACGGGACATTCATATGAGAGCTCACATTCTTTGAGATTGTCGCATATTATTGATTGACAAGCTTCTACACGTTAAGGACAACGGGTTATTGGATGATAAGCGAGTATTAACTGTCACAATTTAATACTGTTGAAAGTCATGGCAATTCGTAAAGTTGCTACAAGATGCAATTGCCGCATGTTTTTAGGCTCAGAAAAACGATGGTGAAAATTTCAGTTTTAAAAACAAAAGGTTTGTTTTTTAGTCTAAAATACACGAATAATATTTATCATTTTATGTTTACGCTAAAAAGTAATTATTTATTATTATTAACAGTAAGCACCGCATACAGCTGAAGGTTACCGTATTTACCGGGGTGTAGAGAGCCAGCCAATTACTGATTAACACGACAGGCCATGATTGGTCCAAAATTTCCACTAAACCATGACCGTATGACTGTGAGACAAAGTTGCGAAACTTTATAGAATTTCAAATTTTTTTTCTTTCCCAAGGAGTGCCAACACCATTTAGGCGAGATGATTCAATAAAAGAAAATACACAGTCAATAAATAAATCGAAAACAAATATCAAACATCCACACGTAAACAACTACTGTAAACGAACCCCCACACCCACATGAAAGTAAGACTTCTACTCTTCATCTTCATCATGAAAATTTCTAAAAGCTTGAGAATCACATTAACGTTTAACGTGAATCGGAAGTTAGCAAAACATTGTATTTACTTAAAAATGGAAAATCTATCGAAACACAAAATGTTAATATGGTTAGTGACATAACGAATTTTGACCATTGGATTGTCTTATAATTTCAATTTTTATAAATACAATGAGATCCACGTTGATATATTGTGTCATCAATTATGTTTAATTTTAATCAATTATTTTTATTTTGGCGTTCAAATAGCCGGTCACACGGAAAAACTCTTCAAATTGATACTTGCATGTATGAGAAGCTCAACTTTAAGCCACTTCAAAATTGTTATCTCTTGTTTATGCACGTTACTTAATTTCCTCCTTTGCCTTTCTCACATGGCATTCTTCAAACCACCTTCAAATGGAATACAACTTGACATCCAGAAAAGAGTTTGATGAAATTTTGATCAAACATTACTGTTTTCACAGAGAAAGCTTCTTTCTCATTCAAATCTTGATGAAAGGATATGATGATCAGTACAAGAGAAAGCTTCACGTATAATACAAGTACAAAACAAGACAAAAAAAATGTCACTTCAATATTACTCTGACCTTCGATCCAGCCAATGTTGAATGGGTCAAATTTCAAAACCATCCCCTCAAGTTAATAAACATGAAGCTATGAAGAAATGAGAGGTAGACTAAATACAATGCAGGTAATGATAAAAGAGTTGGTATCTCAAAAGTAACAAAGAGCTCAATGTAGAATCCATCAAAGAGACGAGGCTGAATCAATATCTGAAGAAACCAATTCTCTAAATGCACGTGGAATACGGTATGCGATTTTTTTGGGAGATGACGTTGAATCAAAATTGTTTCGGGATTTCAAAGGGGGAGGTTGGGGTGTTGTTTGGGAAACCAAACTCAGCCCTCAAAGAAGATATAGAATTTATAACTCCTCGTTAACTCAATGCAAGACTGCTATAAAATACAATGTTTAACCGAGAGTCACGGGAACCAAAAGGCCTACATACAGCAAACATTGTTTATGACAATCTAGTATCTCAGTTTCTAAAATAGAGTACATCCCTCGAAGAAGCAATTATCATGATAACGAGGCTTATTAATGTGATATTACTTCTAAAATGATGAAGGATGTGAGACTAAAGGAAAACTATCTACGGAGAATCCCAATGTACTCGTTCATTTACAATTCAAATAAACATTTTTTTCCCCCACTTTAGCGTGAACTTTAAAACTTATTATGCAAATAACTCTGTTTTAAAACTATATTCGAATATAGTGCTGTTTCGGCTAGCTCAGCGTTGAGCTAGCAAAAACACATCGGTGTCATTCAAATGACACCAGTGTGATACTTTTTTTATGTTGGTAACGTAATGAGTGACTTCTGTAAAGTCTATCCGTGGACAATTTTTTAAAAGTCAACAAGTTTCCATCTTCTTTCATTCTAAATTTTAACAAACCCTAAACAAAAAAACCTAAAACCCTCTCCATATTCTCTTTCTGAAATCTTTTACCGTTTGCATTAAATTCAACAAAAACTTGTTCTGAAAGATCTACTTCAAAAATGACGTCTCCTTATTTCGGATCAGTCAATGTATGAATGTATACACCTTGGGTTTTTGGTAGTTTTGTAAATGAAATTGAATAATGTTGTATCCATTATTATTGCAGAACGACTTCTAATTTATTTCAACTATATGATACTATGATGGTGAATTGTTATTAATGATCAAATATGTTGAAAGTATGTTGGTGGTTCTTACAAACCGGTTAAAGTTTGTAAAGGATCTAACTTAGAACATTAAAAGAATCGGTTTGCAAAGCAATCAACATAAAATAAGAGGAGTTTGATATTGATTTAGTTTGCAATTGGCCAATCGATTGTGGATCTAAAGCAATAAAAATTGACGACGACGACGACGACGTTGAACTAGTGTTTTCTGCCGTATCAAAATCTATATTTGTTTGTTGGGAAAAATAGAAGGTTGGTGGTAGGACAACCTATACTAACACCCCTATGGTGTTGAAGATTATTCTAGATTGTTGGGGACCAAGAATACTTCGCAAGAAATTTCATCTTCTAGTTACGATAATCTGCCTATGAATGTAGCGCAATATGGGCGGCAACAAATGTTCTTTGGATATCTCCTTTCATGATCACCGAGCCAAATGTACAATTTAGCTATCTATATGTGACGTAGGAAAGTTTTGCACCCATGAATCAAAGGTAACAAATATTTGTGATTACATACAAATCGTATATAATTTAATGTATCAGATATGATACAAAATTTTATTTTCATGTGTAGCGTTATTCTACAGCAACCGCCGACCAAAAATAGTGCTGGACCATTGAATAGCCGTATGTCTTATTCAATGCGCCCACACATTCCGAATTATATCATATAAGCCAAAAGTAAGTTACATTTTGTAATGCTAATGAATTGTGCTGCAATTTATAACTATATTAAAAATGTCGTATGTTCATATTGTAGTATTAAAAATGTCATATATTCATATTGCAGCTTTCCGACACACGATATTGATACACAATTGAACATTCAACCAACGACTAAATTAGAGGTTTCTAGTGTATCCGATGATGATTTGGATATAGATGCTGATGTAGATGTACAAGTACATGACATTCCTGGTCTTGATAGCATAACTGTTGTAACCAGACCAGAGAATGATACAATGTGGATTGATAACATGCAAGTAAACAATGGTCCACTGAACTATGATTTTGGAGGCGAAGACGGAGCTTGTGGGGAGAGTGACGAACTGGACATGGAGATACTTTTGGATGATGATTTGTGTACTGCACAAATGATGGCTAGATCGGTTGTCGCTAATCTACAATTCAACGATAAATTTTCACATCGTCTAGTGGTCAAAACGGTTTCAAAGTTGGTATGGTATTTGAGAGCAAAAGAATTTTTTTACAACAACTAAGTGAATGGTCAATTTTGCATGTAGTTTCTTTAAGCCCAATTAAGTCAAACAAAATAAAATACACTGCCATTTGTAACGTCGATTCAAATTGTCCGTGGAGAATACATGCCATGGATTCCAAAAATCACAATTCGGATGGTATGTTATTAAAAAATATCCAAGCGATCATACTTGCGTTAACCCAATAGTAAACTCCAATCATAAGCAAGCAACATCTACTTTTTCGGTTTCGAAGATCATACTTTTCGTGAAAGCCGTTTCGAATGTAATAGTTGGAACGATGCAGGTTTTAATGGATAAACAACTTTTTACTAAAATCTGTTATATGAAAGCGTGGAAAGCATTGAGCAAGACAATTTAACATATTTATGGTGATTGGGCAGGGTCGTATTCCAACCTACGATAATATTTTGCTGAAATTGCTAGAATGAATCCAGGTAGCGTTGGACATGTAACAATCGATTGAGTATGGAGTTTTCGATCGTGCTTTTTGGGCTTTTGGGCCTTGTATCGAAGGATTTGTACATTGTCAACCTTTACTTTGCATTGATGGCACACATGTGTATAGCAAATACAAAGGTACCTAACTTGTTGCAACTTCAGTAGATGCAAATGATCAGCTTTATTCTTTGGATTATGCAATCGTTGAGCCAAAATTATGTGATAGTGGGGTTGGTTTTTTCTTGCATGTGAATGTTCATTCATAGTGTTAACAATCAATGTATTACTTTTATTTTTGATAGAATGAAAGAAATACCGACAACATTGGAGAGCCACCAGAGATCTTTCATAAGCATAGATTCCGTGTTAGACATTTGAAAGCAAATTATCAAGCCGCTAGCTTTAGAGACAAACATTTGATAGGTTAATTTTATGCTGCAAGATGTCCTTAGAGGAGGCTAAGTATTTAAAAATTCGAGAGGAAATTAAGACCACCAATGTTAGAGCGCATAATTGGATAGAGAGAAGTTTGGTAGGGAAGGAGGAAAACTGGGATTTGTGTAAGGATGATGGTGGCCGATTTCATGTTATGACGACTAATGCGTCAGAAAGCTTTAACGGTGTACTTAGAGGTGCACGATCGACACCTGTTAAAGCTTTGGTTGTCCATACCTTCCTTCGATCGGTGGATTATTTTTGTCAAAGAAGAGAGTTTGCTAAGACCTCGACATCTCGATTAACTCTAAAATGAAAAGCAAAGATAGCCGAGAGAGCATGTAACAACCTTACCGTTATACTCGTATTATTAAAGAGCATTATAAATAGTGTCGTCTAATAATACAGAGAACACGGCTTGTTAAGAGCGACCAAATGTGAAAATTACTTTAAACTAACGCTGGCACGTCATGCTTATCGTTTTACTAAATCTCTAGAATAAAATTTGACATGTATGGTGTTAGTTGAAACACATTGGTTTTTCAGAATCAAAACAGTATATCATATAAAACAGTAATCACAGATTACGATGGAATATTAACCTCATATACATATACAAACCGCGAGTCTACAAAATATAAGATTAGACTCACATAATATACATATGGTACAAATCTCTAACTCAAATATACATCTCATATACATACACAAAATTCTAAATGAGATAAACTAAAAGTCAAAAATGTTTATGACCTTGCTAGCACAACCATCCAAAGGTCAACTTGTTCTGTAACCTGAAACTCAAATACATAAAATAAACGGGCCGGACTATCTCTAAATATCCAAAGCGTGAGAACAAGATATAACATAAAGATATATGACATATAAATAAATACATATGTCATACATATAAATAAATTTCGGGAATAGTCTAACACAGAATCCATTTCAAGTCATATGAATACTTAAATCACAACACACAAAATAATCTCAAATCCTCAAAATCCATATCAAGACACGAAAATTATGAAAATACAGAATAATCACCAAACATAGAAAACACAGAATAGTCATAAAACCTGGAATTTCAGAAAATAATAACATCTCAACATCCAAGAAAATAAAATCTCGATCACAAGGATCGGGGAAAACAAACAAAACCTCATATCTCAACCGACCACAAGGATCGTGGAAAACCAAGTCTTGACAGATCCCAAGGATTGGGAAAAATATATATAAGTATACTTCTTAAGGATCTATCGGCCTTACCAACATCAAAAGAGAGTAAACTCTAAAGTGCCAAATACTATCACTTTTAGTAATCACAAGAACTTAACCAAATGTTCCATACCGTTCGGTGAAATTCAAGTATTTACCATAAGCTAGTAGATCTCACTCGTTATGGATACCACTGAAAAACCTGAACTATATTCTCTTAAGGATCTATCAACCCCATGTTGAACACCAAAAGAGGATAAAACTATAAAGTGTTGAATACTTTCTCCAAGGCAATCACAAGAATTTAACCAAGGCATCCCATACTACCTGGGGAAACTCAAGTATTCGCTAATGGTTTAGTAAATTCCACTCAAACATTCCATTCAATGAGTTGTACCATATTCGACGAAGCGTTACTGGAGAGAATTTAAACCAATCAATAACACTAAATCGATTGTTAGTATTCCCCGTATTATAGAATTAAAGTTCTCAAAACATTTTTATCTCCAAATCCAAAAGTTATAGAAAATGCACAAATGGCATAAAATCCAATCGAAGTTTATAGTTTGAAAGCAAATAAATAATCCAAACTTCCCATTAAAAATCCATAAACTCATTTATTTCTCAACTATATACATATTTATCTTTAGACAAAATAATCCAAATTTCCACTTTCAATATCAAAATACTTTCATATATGTGTGTGTGTGTGTTTGTGTGTTCCAAATTCTTAGTAAAAGATCTATAATTCCCAAACCATATTCCAAAACCACTTATGTAAGTTATCATTTATTTCGAAAACTATAATTACTCATAACCCAAACCCACATAGGTATTAAAACATTTGTTTATATAAAACTTAAGTTTAAAGCTTCAAAACTATACTTAAGATTTCCATATCTATTTCAACAATGACACTTAATAAATACATTTACTTATTTAAAATCATTTATAAAAAAAATATGATTGATTGAAAAAAAACAAGTTTAAAATCTATATGTTGTAGAACACTTTCTTTTATAAAATTTCTTGTTAAAAATCTATATTTAAATTAAATAATTATATCCCAATATTTAATCTAAATTAATCCGTCAATTAGAGAATCCAAACTGAGAAAACCAAATGTTAAATCGCTCGAAAATCCTCAAAATAAAGCCAAGCAGAAAACAACTTAAAACACCAAAACAGAACTGGGCTCACTGCCCAGTTTTTAATAGCACCGGTCGACCGGTTAATCACGACCGGCTGACCGATTCCGTAACCTGGGCAGTAGTTTGCCCAGGCAACAGTGCCATTCCGAGACCGATGATCATAGATCGATTCTGGCCACTTACTGAAAGTACTATAGATCATATCTGGTCTTAATACCAACGGTAACACCACATATACTTGCTATATTGTCAATGGTGAGTGGTTGTGTAATGAAATCAACCCAAAATCCAATTTTCTCAAGATGAAACTTTATTTAACATTCTCTAAATTATTCAACTATCAAACTCAAGCAATCAATGCATTCAAAGGTTAATTCAGCAACCGAAACATATACAATACTATTAGAGGTAGCAAGTGAGGATTACTCACCTTTTCACCCTCTTATGACTTGCTAAACTTCACCTAAGCTTTGTTAACCCTTTATCTTCACTAAAGTTGCCTATAACCCCAAAAACAAAACAAAAATAGCGAGCAATATGATCAAAATCAAAATTTTATGGGTCTAGAAGGTAGAGATAAGGTTTAAAATACTTACTTCATTTATCTTAGATTTTCTAAGAATTTTCTTGAATTGATTTTGAAGAATTTAGAACTAGGTTTGGGGTTTTTTGTGGTTTGAGAAGACGAAGAAGGCGAGAAAGTGTTTTGTTCAGCTGAATAGAAATGAATGTATACCAATTGGCTTAGGAAATGAGATAATTATCTCTATTTTACACTTAAGTGGGCTAGATCTCATACCCAAGCCCAAAATAAATATATATTCTATCTTCACATATTTTATCTTTTGTTCATTTTATTCAAGCCAAACAACACACATGGTATGATTTTGATTTTCTCTTTTTCTCAAAATCTTCAAAAATAAAACTAAACTAGAGATTAAGACAACACCAAAATCATATTTTCAAACCTGTTAAATAAAGTTTAAAATAGTAATATTTCCATTTTACAAAATTATAAGATTTTCATAATTTTCCAAATTCACAGAAATCCTAATAAAATTTCCTAAATTAACTTTCAAATTTATATTAGATTATAAATAAAACAAATTAATTATTTCCAAAACTAGATTTAATTACATAACTAAATTTTAAAAATCACAATTTAGAATTTTATTAACCATAATTAAATATAATCAATTACGTAATTAACAACAGGGTTGTTACAGAGCATGTGAAGCAAGATGTCCAAGTATTGTCCGATTCTGTCAAGTCGAATGTCAAGTAATTCATAATGAATTTAAAGTAACAATCGATGGTAACACTTGTTCTTGTAAATGCAATATCCTATTACTCCAACAGCTGCCTTGTGCGCATGTGATGGCTGTTTGTTCGTAAGTTGCTAACGGTGCAAACAGAGCTCATCATGACTTCGCCTCAATTTAGTATTTGGTTTAGAACTACCTGACGGATTACACACCAAAATTTCATCCCGTTTGTGATAAATGTTACTGGAGTGCACATGAAGGACCGATGGTTCAGCCCTCAATAGCTCGTAGAGCACCCGGAACGTCCAATCTACATGAATTAAAGGCACTATGGACGAGATGCAGGCTCCAAAGGCAAATAGGTGCAGTAGATGCGGAGTGCACGACCATAAAAGGAATCGTTGTACTTCAACAACTTAGCTTTTATTCGTCGATGGTAGTAACTCACTTTCTTTGTGTTGGTATTAGATGTTTCTATTTAAAGCGTGTTGTTTGTAATATTACGTGTTATTCAGTTTGTTTGTGTTTGTTTCAGAACCTGTGTTGATTGTGTTGGTATTAGATGTGGTTGCTTGAAGACCTATTATATCATGCACGTTTGTTATATTACTTGTAATATTAAGATACTAAAAGTCAGTTCAGATACAACATGCAACAAATTACCATACGATACAACAAACACCGAATTCCATATAATACCATACTATAAAACATACGATACAACAAACACCAAATTACCATGTAATATTGTACAATACAACATATGATACCACGTATACGAACATACCGTAAATTACTCGTTAGGATCCCCAACAGCAAGATAAAGTGATTTTTCCAACCATGAAACTTCAGCTTGCATCTCAAGTGCATACTCAAGTCCTCTGCGATGCGTTAGAGAATCCACTGAAAAAATTACAACAATCGAATGATTAAGACATTTCTCTACTCAACTTATGACGTGCACATGCGTAGAACCTACGACCTACATTCGTTTTATTTCTTTCCACGATCACATCACATGTAGATCTACAGTAACATGTTTTCGGAAGAGGGGTCTCTCCAATAGCTAGTGCTTTACCGCGATTCTTCCACTTACCATCACTAATAACATGGAAATATTGTTGCAAGTTGTCAGTCGTGTCCTGATTCTTCAATAAGTACTTCTGATTTGATGTAAAATTCTTTACCCGACCTACGCTGATTTGCTTCAACATTTAATTGAGTTTCAGGTATAAATCCATTATGTTGGGATTGTGGTGATAATTGAGTTTCAGGTGCATATTCAACATCATCCATGTTTACATTTGAATCAAACTCCAAATGGCCAAAATATTTTATTAAAGTCTCGTCATCAATTTTCCATGGATCCATTGCAACTATAGTAAATAAGAACTTTTATCAATAAATGTAAAAAATATATTTAAAAGCCAGCTTTGAGTATTGAAAATTAACTTAGATTGTGTTGCAAATCTGCAAAAATTACACAATTTAGATGAGAAAAGATGAATTGTAGTCATGTACTAGTTGTTTTTGTGCAGGATAAGAATTTCCAGGTTTCAAAGAAACTTGGAGTTACAGGGGCGACTTTTCAAAAGCCGCCAATGGGCGATTTTTCGAAAGTCGCCCACTGGCAAATTTTGAAAGGTCGCTTCAGTCTTTCCAGGTTTCAAACAGAAACCTAGAAACTTTTATCCTACACAACAACATGTGCATGTTTCCAGCAGCGACAATCCATATCAAATAAACCAAATTACAACATCCGATACATCAATAGACAATCCAACTATTTTCGAGATTCTAACATCTGATACATCGATAAATAATGATAATTCCATAACATCCGATACAACATTCTAATCCGACACAACATCCAACAAAACAATAAATCAATAATACCAATATACTACAAATAACATTAAATCCATAACATCAAGCCTTAT
This sequence comes from Allium cepa, assembly GCA_030765085.1. NCBI lineage: Eukaryota > Viridiplantae > Streptophyta > Magnoliopsida > Asparagales > Amaryllidaceae > Allium > Allium cepa. The sequence goes on from CM060932.1 coordinate 619,496,847, forward strand.
ATCGTAGTTTGCAGAGTTCCCAAGGAGTACTTTGTGGCTTCCTCCATGATAATGGAACATCTTCCTCCTCCTCCATTGCTTGTATGGTCTCCGTAGGTTTAAAGGCCCAGAAGAAAATTCCGATTGCAAAGGTAGTGAAGATGAAGTACCTTGTCGATGTTTACGTCTTTGGTATATGCAAGTCGTAGAAGGAGGATGGCGGTGCTTCTATGAGCGCGGGAGGAGGAGGTGGCGGTGCGGGTTGTAATAGATTGTTCTTCCTCAAGAATGTTTGTAAAATATGCTTCTGAGCAAAGCATTTACCCTTCGAACACTTCTTCCGATAGCTCATTAACTAACTCCAGTGCATGGTAAATGTCATCCGCCTGCCAAAACTAAGTATTTAAAATGTATATATATTAACTACGCTTAGTGAGTCAACGATTGTATATGCCACATTCCTCTCAAGAGGAAATTAGGAGTGTATAGGTCTATTGCAACAGGAGGTATTTTGGCACGAAGAACATAGAGCGTGATGTTCCAGTACCAAGTATAATATTCTTAGACGTGAGGTCTCATTCTTGTTGCGTGTGTAGATGGCGATGATTCCATGTCTCAATCGCCATATCATACTCCCTCGATGCAATATCGATCCTGTATTAAGGATTTTTGTAACGACCCAATTTTTCGACCTTCGAAAATCGACATCAATACATCCATTATATCAAATGCCGAACAATCGAATGTCGGAAACCGAACCATTAAGGCTAAAGAAGAAGGAGATAGAAGAAGAGAAAACAAAACAACAGAATCTTACCATCACAGCAGAATAAAATATAATAGATAATACTGATCTTTACATAAAAGAAACTATATCTGTTTTATACATACATCATCAGAGTACATTACAATCAACATCACAATTTAGGATGGTTATAATATCTCGTCTTCCAAAACCGAATACACAGCTTACGGTACAACGCAATATACATCTATGGAAATACGCCTCGTCATCCAGCTCGTCTCCTGAGCTCCACAGCAGTCCATCTAGAATCTGTACTGTATAATACTCGATCTGACCTGAGCATTATAGTTAAATAACACCCGAGTCAGTCTGGAAAACCACCGTGAGAAAACACACTCAATTGGATTATTAAAGTTTCCAAAATCCTTTGAAATCAAAGGTATCTCGTAAGACCACGCCACAAATAAACATGCCAGGTTTTTACCTTACGATAACTAAAACATTTCTTATAAAATCCTCTGATATTATAATAGCGTCTATATACAAATACTTATTCAAATAGCCGAAATTGTTACATTATTAAATTCCAGCTACTAGTCACAAAGTGGGTTCTACAAACAAAAACCATAAAGGCACGTAGGGAAATTGAATTTCCATCAATGGTAGGGCTACTGGGGTACCGTCCGTCATAGTACGTGGTCTAGATCACCGTACCGAGGATCCTTCCCGATCCCCTGCTACACAAGACCGAAGCTACCCCTTACTGGGTAGTCCGAATAAGTCCACCCCGCGGTTGGGATCAGCAACCGCCACACAGCCGAATATATAAAGGGACATCTAGACAAGGGTGACCTTACACTAATTGGTTGCTAGCCACTTAGCCTTGTGTGCACCTCCTCTGTTTTAGCCATTCTCGGTTGATGAGGCTTGAGGTAAAGCGTTACCTTTTTAGCGCACATTCACTTAGAATGCTCATCGTCCTCCTCACGATGTTCTGAAAGCATTTGTCCATAAAAGTCCGTTCTGGGTTCGAACGGAACCGAAGGTACTACTCATACTACATCCATTTTGGAATCACCCTCAGGATTAGTAGCGATTAGCCTTGCACTTCACTGCTCCATTTTCGACTTTCAGCTCTTGTCTTTCTCACGAAAACGTTCAAACCAGATCAAAGTGTTTTCGGAAAATCAATCCCGATCTCGGTCTCTTCGAAACGATCAGCGCATTGGCCAATATTGATAGTCGGTTATTTAAGTATCAAATAACATTTACAAACAATCATCAAGCCATAATAATTTCTCCTAAATTATTTATTTCCAAAATATCTTCACAAGATATTTTTCCTACATTTCAATTCTTCGAAAATAGCTTTCAAATCACTTTTCTCTCTCTCTCTTGTGGAAATAAATTTCCACCCAATTGTTTAATTTCCACTGAAACCGCCAAGTCCTAAATACTTAAGATTTAAAAATAATTTAAATCATTTTATTCTAAAACATACTTTAAAGTATTTAAATTAAAATTACTTAAACACCTTATTCAAAAATATATACTTTAAAAATATTTAAAATAAAACTACTTTATAAAATATTAAACTAATTTTTAACATTAAAGGTTAAGCCAAACTAAATTTAAAATAAGATTTACGAAATTCTATAAAATTTTAACCAAGTTATTTAAAATAAAACTATTTTATAAAATATAAATAATTTTCTTTTTAAACATAATACTAATTAACGTTTAAATAATTACTACTAAAATAAATTTGAAAATATTTACTTTAAAATTTAAAACATTTAAGAAAATAATAAATATTCTAAAACATTTCTTTAAATTTTTTTTTTAAAGCCTTTAACTTATAAAAGTATCCTTTAAAATATACTTGGCTCTCCAAGGAAATACACTTTCCATCTTTATACCTTTAAAAATAAACCGCTATTATTTTTAAATTTTTTTACCCATTTCTTTATAAATTCCTATCGTGAATTTATACTCTCGAATATCCACCGATATCCATTTCACTTTATAAACCCAGTTTATAAATTCCATAATCTCATCTTCCTTTTAAAAACACAGTTTCAAACACTTAATAAATTTCAAATTGATTTTCAAAATTAACTCCATTTTAAAAATAAATTTCCTTTCTTATCCACATTTATTTCAAAACTCATTAATTTCAGATTTATCTTCTTTATCATGATTTAAAATCTTTTTTAAACTAAAAATACAAATTTCATACTTCCCAAGTTTCTTCTTTTCCTTTTCCAAACAATTTAAACCTTGAATTTTAAAAATAAATTCTTTACTCCTTTTAAATATTATCACTTGAATTCATTTATTCAAAATATATCCTTTTCCATAATCTGGATTTATTTGTTACAACTTAAAAATCACTTTTTATTCTTCCAAATCATTTTAATTATCCAAATTCCTTATAATTATTTTATTTAAAATTGCCTTTTTATTTAGTTTAAAAATACAAACTTCATATATATTTTTTCAATTCTCAAAATTTGAATATATATATTTAACCAAGCTAGAGTATTCAATAAATTCCAATTCCCAATATGATTAATATAATTCATCACAGATCATCACATAATCATATCGCTGAATATATAAAATAAATTCAAACGTTTTGAGGAATCCAGTTGGATCCCTCCAGCCTGTTTTTCCCTGCATCCACAAACGTTAGCACAATATAATAATATCAATTCCACTTCGAGGTGGAATATCGCGTTATATGGGATCGTACGAGCTCATCCACTATTATGTAGCGCATATGGTCTCATCCGCTATATAATGGGGGAAATCAACCACTCCAATATATATATATATATATATATATATATATATATATATACTTACTACCATATATAATATACCACATCCAATCGATTCAATCATTCAACCAAATATTTAAATTTAACCATTTAAATTTAAATAGCAATCCAGATGAGTGAGATTAACTCACCTTTGTTTTTGATTTGGAATTTGCTCCACCTTGACTTGTTTCTTCATAGTTTTAGACCTTGTATAACATTAGATGCTTTTATTAATATTCGAACCAATCGAACAATTAAATTTCCATTGATAAATTTAAATTAACGAGTGAATTTATTTTAAACTAATAGTTTTAATTTTAACTAATTCCTTTTAATATAAATGTTATTGGCAACAAAAATAATTAAACAAGTCTATTATACAAATTTATCTTCATAATACGTTATTTTAAAAATAACATAGTAAATGAAATATGTATATATATTTATCTCCATTTTTGAAACTAAATATATATATTTGTAAAAATAATCTATATAGATTTTATAATCTAATATTTCAATTAAATCCCTATATTCCCAAATCTATAATGCCTTCAGTATACCTGTATATGTATATATTATATAAATCTGTAAATTTAAAGAAAATAACTTATTACATAACTTACTGTTATACATTTATTTGAATTCAAACTAAATCAAATGCACAACTACAAACAAAGATTACCTCACCGCCGAACCATATCCATACATGCGGCCCCAACTCGATACAAAGCCCTAGCTACACCTCATTTCCCCAATCCATCATGAACTCATCCTAAACATGACATGAACCACCTCGGCGAACCCTACGTCACCAAGCATGGCCCCCACATGCTTCGACGCCACTGCCGTGCCCACACCCTTTTCTTCCCCAAAGTCGAACAACAGCCTTGAGGAGAAATTACAATTCGAACCATGTCGAGCTCGTGAATTGCCCATCTGATCGTGGCTCAATCGCCACGAGTTGCTCGTGCAACTTCACTCCATCGTCTCAAGCGACGGCATGCTCGATTTCTCACGCGATGATTTCCTTCGACGTTACTGTGTCGTTAGCTCAGGTTGCGATTGATTCGCGATTCAAATTAAAGGAAGAAGCGTCGGCCTACTGAGATGATTCGATTCTCCCTCTCCACCGATTTGGATATGCTGCCTTTTAATTTCTGTTTTTAAATTTTGATTTTTATTTCTTGGCCATAACTCGTTTGTTTAGATTCCTAAATGAAGAAAAATCCATTAACCCCTTTTGACACTTGTAGATCTAGGTCCTCCCCATCTTACAAATGTCCAAAATGCATTTGTACATTTATTATATATATATATATATATTTTAATTCATTTTAACTTGAGTCAATTCTACTTTAATTTATTGACTATATATATACACTCATCTAAAATGTTTTCAAAAAGGTGGAGTTTAAATTTAAATTGTTCTGAAATGCAACAAAAAATTCGAACTCCTATCAGGATGTGCCGCCAGGCGTTAATAATGTTATACCCGTATTTCGAATGCACTGGAAAAGGTTTCGAGTCCTAATTTGATCGTATGGAGAAGATAGCTTTTTTGACCCGCATAAAATATTAATTTTTCGATATAAACTTCAACGCGTTTATCTACTGTATAGCCAAACGATCACTCCAAATACTACGAAAATTGAAATCCAATAATAATACACTATTATGGATCCAACGGAATTAGTTTCGTCGAATTCTAAGACTGTGCCTCGGAGGGCTATTTTCAAATATCAATCTAAACAATATATTTTTAAAACTGAACAAATTAATTTGAAATTCAGATTTAAAACTTTTATTATCTTCAGTATTGTTATTACAAATTTTCTAAGTCATCAAATTATTTTTAACAAGTCTGAAACTCTAGATTCAACAATTTTTCAAATTTCCATTTATTGATTCAATATTTAAATTATCCAAAAATCAGTGATATTTGAAATTCAAGTTAAAACAACTTCCAAATATTTAAAATAAATTAAATATTCCAATTTCAAATATATAAAAATTCCGGGTTGTCACATTCCTCCCCCTTTAAAATTATTTCGTCCCCGAAATTACTAGTTAAGAGGAATGGTCCATAACCCGTTCACAATTTCCCAATCCAAATAGCTATTAACAACTTCCCAAAAACTAACAGTTTCATCTTTTCAAAACAATGTATTAAAGACACAATCATTCTTACTAACTTCCTAAACTCATCCATAACTTCCAAAAATATCACTTATTCAATGATTCAAATTTAAATTTAAACCAAATTTAAATTATCAAAAATTTTCCTAAATATTCTAACTCTCTAAATTTTTAAGAAAAATTTGCCAGCGTCTCCTTTTCGCGGCTAGATTGGTACAACTACAAAATGCCTATATGGGCCTCCAGATTTCAAAAGAAAACAAAACGCCAAGTGGCTAGACCAGAAACCATCAAATTTCATATAGAAATTAAATACATACCTTTGTCGGGCAATTTAAATTTATCTTCTGAAATCAAAAATCCCAATTTATCCCTTCCCTTTAAAACAACTGTATATCCTACTTAGCAATATCATCCAATCATAGCTTTCAAAATCATTATATACATTTCTTTACAAAAGTTTTCATATCCATTTCATTCACATCCGTACGATGTACATATATCATTTGTACGCAATACCAATTCGATCTCTCACTCGATCACACAATTTCACTTCCGAACTAGTATCGTCCACCCGACTTTCTAGTGCGGTCTCAGATCTGGTTTCTTGATCAGAAAACGTCATTCTCCTTGCATTGCCACAAACTATGATAGAGAATTTCCAGAATCAATCAAAAATTCATATCCAGAGTTCGTCGTCGAAAATCGAATGAAAAATCCCAACTCGGATCGGTATGACTACCTCGAAATTCTATGCTCAAATCTGGATCAAATCGCTATGCGAATAAAATAATATATGTACATCTTATGTATTTATATCCATTGATTATTAACTATATCAATTTTTTTATTCATATTCATTTGATTTCTATCTACTTATTCACGATTTTCCCATTTCACAACTTCACTTAATCTCCATTCCAAAATTACTTAGTATATTTCCAATACCAAACTTACTTAAGAATTTCACCATTCATTTCTTAAGTTTAATATAAGCATTTTATACACTCTTATATTATTACTTTCACTTTACCACTAGGTATTTATCTACATTTAATCAATTTGGATTCCAATTCCATGTAGACTCAATTTGCTTCAATTTACTAATTAATCTCAAATCTCAATACTTTTGCCCAATTTTCATCTAGATTTTCATTTTAAGTTCTTCTTGAATTCGATTCATCTTCAAATCCTAAATATTAAATTTTATCAACTATCTTCCATTCACAACTGGTTCATATCACTATTTTAAATCAGTTCCACTTATTGATTTATCTCAAATCTCAAACAATTTCTTATTTCCAAACTCTTATAATATTAGTTCACTTCGAATTAATTTTATAACTTTCCTTTATTCTACACATTTTAAATTAAATATCATCCCAACATACAATTCCAAATCATTTTCTTACCCACTTGAATCAATTAGTTTACTCACTAATTTTATTCCAGTTCTTTATTTTATTTTGTCAAATCTTGACTAACTTCCATTACACACAATTCAAATTAATTCCCAATATCCAGTTCCTAATTTTATTTCCGACGTATAAATTTTATTTAAGTGATCATTTCACTTAATCTCCTTAGACTTTTATTTAACTATATTTCATTATACTCCAATTCAATTTAAATTTTAAACTTCTATAAGTTCTCCAAATTTAATTACATTTGCTAACTTCTTTTAATTCACTTCAATTAGTTAGCTTACCTTCCCTCTTATTTGGGTTTCACACTTACTTTTATTTAACCCTTTTTAAATTGATTCTTCGTTCAACCCATTTCCAAATTCCTATAAGTTGTCAAGCATATTATATACCCTAATCATCTTAATTTGAGATTCCAGAGTTTAAACAATTTCTCACATTTTGAAATCACCTTTTGAAATCAACTATATCCAAAATCCATTCGGTATATCCAATTATTTCTTTGCCTTCTAAAATAAAACCAAATTTTGCAAACAACCAACTCAAAACATTTAGGTATCAATCCTTCTCTTGGAAACTCGAAAATGAACATCGATGATGCTGCAGTCATTATCGAAGTTATTTTCCAGCGACCGAAAGAGTTCAGTGCTTTTATCTCTTTAAAACCCCACAAATACTTTAAATTTCAAATCTTACCAGGTTTCTAATCCAATTCAAAATATTTCTCAAATACTATCACCATTATTTCTCCAAAGCTTTTGAAAACAATTTTCAAACTCAAAAGGAATTAAATTTTCAAATTCCAAATCCTTTTAGCTTATATTCAAACACTACTCTGAAATTTTATCTCATTTTAATTATAAATCACACTATAATTCACATTTGCAATACACATTTACAAATTCTATTTGTATATGAATTTTATTTCTCAGCTTTTAGTTATGATTCTCAATTTCTTATTCAACTTTTACACCACAGTGATAATAGTTTAATATTATCGTTCCCTAACAATCAAGCAATCATATGCTATAATAATTTAAAAAAATTGTTTCTTTTATTTATAAAAATAATTTGGGCAAAACTATTTCATTTACCCTATTTTAAAACAATACCGTGTCGATTTATCTTGTTTAAGAGTTTAGAAACCCCTATCGATAAAATGGCGTCCCATATATCGACCAGAATTCATAAACACTCAACCGATAAATCAACACAATATAAAAACAATTTTTATATTCATTAACAAATAAGTGCTCATATCTATTAATACACTCAAACTCATTCTAGAGTATTTCGGACTCTATTTAATGAGTAATTCCTCACCAGACCCAAGGTTCTCGCTTAACCTTCGGCTCTGATACCAAATGTAACGACCCAATTTTTCGACGCTCGAAAATCGACATCAATACGTCCACTATATCAACTGCCGAATAATCGAATGTCGGAAAACCGAACCGTAGGGTTAAAGAAGAAGGATATAGAAGAAGAGAAAATAAAATAACAACAGAATCTTACCATCACAGCGGAATAATAACTGATCTTTACACAAAAGAAACTATATCTGTTTTATACATACATCATCAGAGTACATTACAATCAACATCACAATTTAGGATGGTTATAATATCTCGTCCTTCCAAAATTGAATACACAGCTTACGTACAACGGAATACACATCAACGAAAATATGCCTCGTCATCCAGCTCGTCTCCTGAGCTTCAGAGCAGTCCATCCAGAATCTGTACTCTATAATACTTGGTCTGACCCGAGCATTATAGTTAAATAAAACCCGAGTCAATCTGGAAAACTAGCGTGAGAAAACACACTCAAATAGATTATTAAAGTTTCCAAAATCCTTTGAAATCAAAGGTATCTCGTAAGACCACGCCGCAAATAAACATGCCGGGTTTTTACCTTACGATAACCAAAACATTTCTTATAAAATCCTCTGGTATTATAATAGTGTCTATATACAAATACTTATTTAAAGAGCAGAAATTGTTACATTATTAAATTCCAGCTACTAGCCACAAAGTGGGTTCTATAAACAAAAACTGTAAAGGCACGTAGGGAAAATGGATTTCCATTAATGGCAGGGCTACTGGGGTACCACCTGTCATAGTATATGGCCTAGATCATCGTACCGAGGATCCCTCCCGATCCCCTGCTACACAAGACCGGAGATACCCCTTACTTGATAGTCCGAATAAGTTCACCCTGTGATTGGGATCAGCAACCGCCACACAACCGAATATATAAAGGGACATCTAGACAGGGGTGACCTTACCCTAATTGGTTGCTAGCCACTTAGCCTTGTGTGCACCTCCCCTGTTTTAGTCATTCCCGGTTGATGAGGCTCGAGGTTAAGCGTTACCTTTTTAGCACACATTCACTCAGAATGCTCATCATCCTTTTGACGATGTTCTGAAAGCATTCGTCCATACAAGTCCGTTTCGGGTTCGAACCGAACCGAAGGCACTAGTCCTACTACATCCATTTTGGAATCACCCTCAGGATTAGTAGCGATTAGCTCTTACACTTCACTGCTCCATTTTCGACTTTCAGCTCTTGTCTTCCTCACGAAAACGTTCAAACTGGATCGAAGTGGTTTTCGAAAAATCAATCCCGATCCCGGTCTCTTCGAAACGATCAGCGCATTGGCCAATATTGATAGTTGGTTATTTAACTATCAAATAACATTCACAAACAATCATCAAGCCATAATAATTTCTTCCAAATTATTTATTTCCAAAATACCTTTGCAAGATATTTTGCTACATTTGAATTCTTTGAAAATAGTTTTCAAATCACTTTTCTCTCTATCTTGTGGAAATAAATTTACACCCAATTGTTTTATTTCCATTGAAACCGCCAAGCCCTAAATACTTAAGATTTAAAAATAATTTAAATCATTTTATTCTAAAACATACTTTAAAATATTTAGATTAAAATTACTTAAACACCTTATTCAAAATTATATACTTTAAAAATATTTAAAATAAAACTACTTTTAAATATATAAAACTAATTTTTAACATAAAAGTTAAGCCAAACTAAATTTAAAATAAGAGTTACGAAATTCTATAAAATTTTAATCAAATTATTTAAAATAAAACTATTTTATAAAATATGAATATTATTAATTTTCTTTTTAAACATAATACCAATTAACGTTTAAATAATTACTACTAAAATAAATTTGAAAATATTTACTTTAAAATTTAAAATATTTAAAAAAATAATAAATATTCTAAAACATTTCTTTAAAACATTTTTTTAAAGCCTTTAACTTATAAAAGTCTCCTTTAAAATATACTTGGCTCTCCAGGGAAATACACTTTCCATCTTTATACCTTTAAAAATAAACCACTATTTATTTTTTTAAAAAATTACCCATTCCTTTATAAATTCCTATCGTGAATTTATACTCTCGAATATCCACCGATATCCATTTCACTTTATAAACCCAGTTTATAAATTCCATAGTCTCATCTTCCTTTTAAAAACACAGTTTCAAACACTTAGTAAATTTTCAAATTGATTTTCAAAATTAACTCCATTTTAAAAATAAATTTCCTTTCTTATCCATATTTATTTCAAAACTCATTAATTTCAGATTTAACTTCTTTATCATGATTTAAATCTTGAATACAAATACAAATTTCATACTTCCCAAATTTCATCATTTTCTTTTCCAAACAATTTAAACCTTGAATTTTAAAAATAAACTCTTTACTCCTTTTAAATATTATCACTTGAATTCATTTATTCAAAATATCTCTTTTTCCATACTTTGGATTTATTTGTTACAATTTAAAATTCAACTTTTATTCTTCCAAATCATTTTAATCATCCAAATTCCTTATAATTATTTTATTTAAAATTTCCTTTTTATTTACTTTAAAATCCAAACTTCATATTTTTTTTTCAATTCTCAAAATTACAATATATATATTTAACCAAGCCAGAGTATTCAATAAATTTCAATTCCCAATATGATCAACATAATTCATCATAGATTATCACATAATCATATCGTTGAATATATAAAATAAATTCAAACATTTTGAGGAATCCAGTCGGATCCCTCCAACCCGTTTTTCCCTGCATCCATAAATGTTAGCACAATATAATAATATCAATTCCACTTCGAGGTGGAATATCGCGGTATATGAGATCATACTATCTCATCCGCTATTATGTAGCGCATAGGGTCTCATCCGCTATATAATGCGGGAAATCAATCACTCCAATATATATATACTACTATATATAATATACCACATCCAATCGATTCAATCATTCAACCAAATATTTAAATTTAACCATTTAAATTTAAATAGCAATCCAGATGAGTGAGATTAACTCACCTTTATTTTTGATTTGCAATTTGCTCCACCTTGACTTGTTTCTTCATAGTTTTAGACCCTGTATAACATTAGATGGTTTTATTAATATTCGAACCAATCGAACAATTGAATTTCCATTGATAAATTTAAATTAACGAGCGAATTTATTTTAAACTAAAAGTTTTAATTTTAACTAATTCCTTTTAATATAAATGTTATTGGCAAGAAAAATAATTAAACAAAAGTTTATTATACAAATTTATCTTCATAATACGTTATTTTAAAAATAACCTAGGAAATGAAATAGTATATATGTGACGACCGCCCATGACTCCCGCACGGAAACAAGGGAATGATGCGCTGAAAGGTGTGCCAGGCAGCCATGGACGATAGTCAGGGTAAGATAAAACAGAATAGTCTATCGTATTACTCACAGCGCATGGATAAAATACAATAGAAAGTATACATAGTGAAGCTCTATAGAACAGAAGTCTCATCATATAAACTCATAATAGTTTTATACAATCATCTGAATAGTCAATACATCAAGCCTCACTACATAACACTCAGAGTATCAAACAAACAGCGGAACATCCAGTACATATAGTAATAAAACAATATGCAAAAGCCTCCAGCTCGTCTTCGTCGTCAACAGCGTTGGTAGCCAAGAACAGCACCTGTCACCTGCTACCTAGTCTTCCCATCCCAACATGGATGAACAGCCCAAGGTAATAAGAGTTGAACATAAAACCTTGAGTCAGACAACAGTATTAGTGAGCAGTAAATCAACTATCAAACATACCAAAAGAGCATAAATGGTAAAAGGAATAGGAACTCAACCATCCCACTCCACCTCATTCTACAGTGATAGCCCCCAGACACACCAAGCAGGAACAAGCATAACAAAGCAGACATTTAAAGTAAAGTAATTATCACTCGAGTCAAGGTTGATATTTTCCAAGTACAAACCCCCAAGGCCTAAACCAAGATCAGATAAGCACCCAGAAAGCATCGCTCTTGAGATCGAATGATGGTGCAACCAAACATCCATGACTCTGGCTATCACTGTTATCATTGCCTCGATATCACCGTTAATTGAATGACCGGCACCTTCTTTCAGCCGTCCGTCAAGGGCTAATGGCACCCCCGGTTCTAGACATAACTCCGCACGTCGTCGTGACCCGTGCCTAGGACTATCGCATCTGCCCAGAGTACTAGCACGTCATCGTGACCCGTGCTTGGAACGTCATCGTGACCCGTCCCAATGTACTCTTGCTTTGAGCATGCTAGAACCTTCAATAACGATAAGATCCAAGCCTCCTAGTCATCCTCCTCGACGACTATTCTCATACTAGCTCAAGCGCCACTCGAGCCCACCATTATCCACAAACCCGGACCGCATCACCGAGTTATCAACATGCTTGGGATGATCCCGTCTGGATTAAACCAAGGCTTTCTCACATCATGCTTTGCTTCAACGCATCATAGCAAAGTCCCATCTCAACATCATGGTTTGCCTCATCGCATCATGGCAAAGTCCATCATCATCAAATCTATCCATATGAGCTTCAACATCCGCTTCATATGCCACAAGCAGCTTTCACTATTCAAGAGCCTTTCCACTTAGCTTTTGAATCATCTTCGACCAACTTGTCCAAATCAAGTTATCAATCAACTAATCCATCAAATCAAACATTAATCCAAGTAATCAATCATTCAAACAAGATCTAAATAAACAATTACAACAATAATGGCAATTTCGTAAATAAAGAGTCCAAATCTAACATGCATTCTAACAAGCATGAATTATGAACAATATCTCTACAACTTGATGAATGAACTTACATAAGTGAACATGTAGTAAAATAGATGTCAAATCATCATGAACAATAGATCTACATGCAGACTTAAGAAAAATGCACGAAATCACTATCTTTAACACATAAACAAGCCACCGATCCAATATACTCCTTTGGGTCCGTGTGAGAGATAACTACCACTCACCGAATCACCTAAACAGCTCAAAAGATAACAACTTCAGATCTGGACAGCGAAGAACTAAGCTTGATCCGGCAAAATCTCGCTTCAATCGATGAAATCTCTCTTCAATGGATGGAGATCTTCAAATTTGGCTCTTAGATCTTCGATTTGATCTTCAATTTAGATGGAAGGAATCACTAGATTAGAGTGGAGAAAAGAAGTGAAGAAGTGTTGTAGTCGAGCTCTCAAAATGGCAGCACTTCGTCGCTTCAAAATCCGGTGCCAAAAAGTGAACCAAACCCCTCTATTTATAGGATGTAAATCCTTAGGTCGCCGCCCCCCTTAGGTCGTCCACGACCTAACTCTTAAGTCGTCGCCGACCTAACGACCTAAGCCTTAGCACTAATGCACAACCTAACTGAGATGCCGATCCAACGACCTAACAGAAGTACCGACCTAACTAGGTCGTCCCACGACCTAACTACACAGCAACGACTTAAACACCATGTGACCTAACGACTCAACGGTTAAACACAGGCGCGACTCAACTATATGCGGCATAGCGACATAGGCCTCCTTGCGACCTAACAAACACGGCCGACCTAACGAATTAACCTATGCGCGACTTAAAAAACCTCACGCGACCTACGACCTAACTGGGTTAAGTACTCAAGCGGCTCAGCGACCTAACAAATCCAACGACCTAAAACACACGCGACCTAACGACTCAACCATAAGTCGCCCAACGACTTGACTACAACACAGGCTATCCACTAGGTCGCCATCCTCCTTAAGTCGATCACCACTAGGTCGCTAACCCGTTAAGTCGTCCCAAACGACCTAAATTACCCACGACCTAAGTTCCACACCTATCCCCTTAGGTCGCCTAAACCTTAAGTCGCTAGCCCTTAACTCGTTAACCCGTGGCCTTCTAACTCGTAACTCGCTAACCTCCTTAGGTCGCTCCAAAACTCCACTGACCTAACTATCATACGACCTAACCCCTTAGGTCGTTAACCCTTAAGTCGCCAATTACGTTAAGTCGCTCCACGCGACCTATCTTCCTCATGAGCTAACTATTACACGGCCTAACTTCTATCGGTCGCTCCATATCACTAACTCGTTCACAACCTATTCCTATAAGTCGCTCCACCCAACCTAACTCCCAAACGACCCAAGCTTCCTACGACTTAAACACCACACGGGTTAACTTCCACACGACTTAAGCTTTGGTCGACTCAAACTCTAAACGACTTAACAACATCAACGACCTAATGCAACTATTTTACGATTTGTCGACACATAAAATACGGGTCGTTACAATATATATTTATCTCCCGTTTTGAAACTAAATATATATATTTGTAAAAATAATCTATATAGATTTTATAATCTAATATTTCAATTAAATCCCTATATTCCCAAACCTATAATGACTTCAGTAAACTTGTATATGTATATATTATATAAATCTATAAATTTAAAGAAAATAACTTGTTATATAACTTACTATGTTACATTTATTTGAACCCAAACTAAATCAAATGCACATCTACAAACAAAGATTACCTCACCGCCCATGACTCCCGCCATCTTTTCCGGTAACTCCAATTTATAAGCGAGCTTTCCAATTCGCTCGATGATCGGGAATGGTCCAACAAATCTCGGTGTCAATTTCCCCTTTTTCCCGAATCGAATAACATTCTTCAGTGGAAAAATCTTCACAAAAACCATATCACCTACGTCGAATTCCAAATTCTTACGACGCTTATCGGCATAACTTTTCTGACGATCTTGGGCTGCCTTCATTCGTCGCCGAATGATCTCTATACAATCCGTAGTCTGTCGAATCATTTCTGGCCCAAGTATCAACTTTTCTCCAGTTTCCAACCAACATGCCGGAGAGTTACACGGTCTTCCATACAATGCTTCATACGGTGCCATACCAATACTTGACTGGTAACTGTTATTATATGCAAATTCCACCAAATGAAGATGATCTTCCCATGATCCTCCGAAATCTAAAACACAAGCTCTAAGGAGATCTTCCAAAACTCGGTTGACTCTCTCGGTCTGACCATCTGTTTGGGGGTGATAAGCTGTACTCAAACACAACTCGGTTCCCAAAACTTCCTGGAAGCTCTTCCAAAATCCACTAGTGAACAATGGATCTCGATCGCTCACTATACTCTTCGAAATACCATGGAATCGAACTATCCACTTAACATACAACTCAGCCAACTTCGATGCAGTCCTAGTTGATCGAACAGGAATGAATCTTGCACTCTTAGTCAAACGATCTACAATGACCCAAATCCCTTCATTCCCTGCCATGGTTTTAGGTAGACCATCGATAAAATCCATCGATATTTGCTCCCACTTCCACGTAGGAACCTCTAATGGCTGAAGCAATCCACTTGGCTTCTTTTGTTCGGCTTTTACCAACTGGCAGTTCATACATTTGGAAATAAAATTTCCAACATCTTTCTTCATACCTTCCCAGTAATAGGTTCTCTTCATATCCCGATACATCTTATTTCCACCTGGATGAATTGTCAACTTCGAGTGACGACTTTCCTTCAGAACTTCATCTCTCAATTCATCTATATCGGGAACAACTAGCCGTCCTTGCTTCCGTAGCCAACCCTCTCGATCGACCTCGAATCCTTTACCCTTTTCTGGATCCAATCCAGATTCCAAATCACGGATAATCTTGACAAGCTTACCATCTCGCTTTTGGCTCTCGCCAATTCTTTCCACAAGAGTAGGTCTTATTAATAAGTTTGCCAACATCTCAGGTTCCAAATCACATCTGGGCCTGAAGTCAAATCCAGCCAAATACTCAAGACTCTTCCGTTCTGAAAACATGGCTCCCAATCCTGCATGTCTTCGACTTAACGCATCCGCCACTGCGTTACCTTTTCCCGGAGTATAAGCTATACCAAAATCATATGATGCTAAAAACTCTAGCCATCGTTGCTGTCGAAGATTCAAATCCTTTTGGGAGAAAAGATACCTCAATGACTTATGATCCGTAAACAACTCGAATCGAACTCCCAACAGGTAATGTCTCCACATCTTCAGAGCAAAAACAATCGCCGCTAACTCCAAATCATGAGTCGGGTAATTCCTTTCATGCGGCTTCAGTTGTCGACTTGCATACGCACCAACTTTATCCTTTTGCATTAGCACTGCTCCAAGTCCAGTACCACATGCATCGGTGTAAACCACCATCTCATCATTCCCACTTGGAATAGTCAAAACAGGAGTACTTGTCAGTCGCTCTTTCAGGATTCCGAAAGCTTGCTCACACTTATCATCCCATCTGAATACCTGATTCTTTTTCGTCAATCCTGTTAACGGTGCAGCTATCTTGGAAAAGTCTTTGATAAATCGACGATAATATCCTGCTAATCCAAGAAAACTTCTCACATCAGATGCATTCTTTGGTCTAACCCAATCCTGGATTGCTGCCACCTTAGCGGGATCAACCGCTATTCCATTTCCAGAAATAACATGGCCTAAGAACCTCACTTCACTCTTCCAGAAGTGACACTTCGAAAACTTAGCCTTTAGCTGATGTTTTCGCAAGATTTCCAAAACAACACGCAAGTGCGTCTTGTGCTCTTCTTCAGTTCTGGAATAAATCAGAATATCATCCACGAACACAAGTACGAACTTGTTCAACTGATCTCTGAATACTCTATTCATAAGATCCACAAAATATGCTGGTGCATTGGTCAATCCAAACGGCATTACCAGCCACTCATAAAAACCGGATGGTGTCCTAAAAGCAGTCTTCGGCACACTATCCTTCGCCACTCTCAACTGGTGAAATCCCGTTGCCAAATCCATTTGAGAAAACACCTTAGCTTCGTGAAGCTGATCAAACAAGTCATCTATTCTCGGCAATGGATACTTGTTCTTCTTAGACACTTTATTCAGCTTACGATAATCCACACATAACCTCAACGATCCATCCGCTTTGGTTGCGAACACAAATGGTGCACCCCATTCGGACACGCTACGCCGAATGAATCCTTTCCGTAAAAGGTCATCAACTTGCACCCTCAACTCTTGCTGTTCTCTAGGCGCCATCCGCCTAAGAGGCATCACAACAGGTCTGGCTCCCTCAACTAGATCGATACGAAACTTGATCTCCCTATGCGGCGGTAACCCTTTGACCTCATCAAAGACGTCCTCAAATCCATTCACAACCGGCATCGATGACAGTCCATCCCGTGGAACAACCAGCGAATACATGAAGCTCATGAAGACGCCTTCTTCATGCTTACATCGTATCACAACCTTTCGCCCTTCCACATTCCCGACTGTCACCTCCAGCCTCTCACAATCAACCTTTGCCGCATACTTCCTAAGCCAGTCCATACCTAAAATAATTCCGAACCCCGCAAAGTTCAGAACAAAGCAATCACAAACAAAAGAGCAATCATGACTCGACACAACTAGACCACAGCATAACATACACAAACAAGACGAACCCCCAACTGGATTAGTCACAACCAATGGTCTATCAACAATATCCGGTTCCAAACCCAACCGGTCTACCAACTCATTACAAACAAAGGAATGCGACGCTCCAGTATCAAACAACACCCTAACTGGAACACCACAAATGGAAAGAATACCTTGAACCACCACACTCTTTCCTTTCTCTTCAGTAGTAGGAGCTTTCGAAGACGATGGCACAGCCTCTAAAGCATAAGCTTGCACAATCTGCTTGTCCTTCCTCGGTTCCGGACAATCCTTCCTGATATGCCCCAGCTTATCACAGTTGTGGCACTTCAACTGCACCTTTGGATTCTTGCAATCCCTAGAGAAATGACTCTTCTGCCGACAATTGTAGCAGATCACTTCGCCCTTCGGCTTCTTCTGGCCATCCTTACCCTTCTACTGCTGCTGCATCCTCTTCTTGTTTCGACTTTGCTCCTTGGTCACAGCAACAACAGATCCTTCCTTAGGAAACAGATTCTCATGCCTGAGAGCTTTCTCCACAAGCTTCTCAAATGGATCGTCCAAATGATCCACCAACTGTCTCCCAAGATAAGTGTCCAAGCCTGTCACAAACTTTTCGTTCTTCTGGTAGGGAGTTCAATATACGATCTGGCATACTTGGACAAGGCTTCAAACTCAGAAACATACTCAAGAACTGATCTTCCATCTTGCTTGAGTTCCACAAACTTCTTGAACAAAACAGATTTCTGAGCTATGGAAATGAACTTAGCTTCAAATCTGACTTGGAATTGATCCCAAGTAATCTCTTCCTCTGGAGTATCAATGGTGATAGAGTTCCACCAATCCGAAGCTCTCCCTTGAAGCTGCCTTGATGCAAGCTTCCTCTACAAGCATCTATCCATCTCTGGACTTCTATGGTTGATTTTGTCCCTAAGAAAACCTTTCCTCCAAGAGCAGTATAGTCCTTACACAACTTAGCAAAATCCACTGGTCTTGGAGCTTGAACTTGAACTCCAACATCTATTGACGGTGCTGAAGTTGGTATCCTTCTCATGATCGAAGTCATCATAGCTTCAAACATTGCAGCATAGTCAGTAGCTCCCCCAACAGCACGACTTTCCCTAGCAGCTTGTCTCTCACTTCGACTCATCCTTAATATCTACAAAAAGGAATGATTTAGAACACCTTGAGAAACAACTACATAAGGAGTTCAAATCCTTCTAAACTACTATATTATATATAGTAATCATCCATAAAAATTACAATTACGTCTCTCATACGTAGTTACGTCAACGAGCGTTGGCTAAAATCGATTAACCAAAGCTCTGATACCAAATGTGACGACCGCCCATGACTCCCGCACGGAAACAAGGGAATGGTGCGCTGAAAGGTGTGCCAGGCAGCCATGGACGATAGTCAGGGTAAGATAAAACAGAATAGTCTATCATATTACTCACAGCGCATGGATAAAATACAATAGAAAGTATACATAGTGAAGCTCTATAGAACAGAAGTCTCATCATATAAACTCATAATAGTTTTATACAATCATCTAATAGTCAATACATCAAGCCTCACTACATAACACTCAGAGTATCAAAGAAACAGCGGAACATCCAGTACATATAGTAAGAAAACAATATGCAAAAGCCTCCAGCCCGTCTTCGTCGTCAACAGCGTTGGTAGCCAAGAACAGCACCTATCACCTGCTACCTAGTCTGCCCATCCCAACATGGATGAACAGCCCAAGGTAATAAGAGTTGAACATAAAACCTTGAGTCAGACAACAGTCTTAGTGAGCAGTAAATCAACTATCAAACATACCAAAAGAGCATAAAGGGTAAAAGGAATAGGAACTCAACCATCCCACTCCACCTCATTCTACAGTGATAGCCCCCAGACACACCAAGCAGGAACAAGCATAACAAAGCAGACATTTAAAGTAAAGTAATTATCACTCGAGTCAAGGTCGATGTTTTCCAAGTACAAACCCCCAAGGCCTAAATCAAGATCAGATAAGCACCCAGAAAGCATCGCTCTTGAGATCGAATGATGGTGCAACCAAACATCCATGAATCTGGCTATCACTGTTATCATTGCCTCGATATCACCATTAATTGAATGACCGGCACCTTTTTTTAGCCGTCCGTCAAGGGCTAATGGCAACCCCGGTTCTAGACATAACTCCGCACGTCGTCGTGACCCGTGCCTAGGACTATCGCATCTGCCCAGAGTACTAGCACGTCATCGTGACCCGTGCTTGGAACGTCATCGTGACCCGTCCCAACCTACTCTTGCTTTGAGCATGCTAGAACCTTCAATAACGATAAGATCCAAGCCTCCTAGTCATCCTCCTCGACGACTATTCTCATACTAGCTCAAGCGCCTCTCGAGCCCACCATTATCCACAAACCCGGACCACATCACCGAGTTATCAACATGCTTGGGATGATCCCGTCTGGATTAAACCAAGGCTTTCTCACATCATGCTTTGCTTCAACGCATCATAGCAAAGTCCCATCTCAACATCATGGTTTGCCTCATCGCATCATGGCAAAGTCCATCATCATCAAATCTATCCATATGAGCTTCAACATCCGCTTCATATGCCACAGGCAGCTTTCACTATTCAAGAGACTTTCCACTTAGTTTTTGAATCATCTTCGACCAACTTGTCCAAATCAAGTTATCAATCAACTAATCCATCAAATCAAACATTAATCCAAGTAATCAATCATTCAAACAAGATCTAAATAAACAATTACAACAATAATGGCAATTTCGTAAATAAAGAGTCCAAATCTAACATGCATTCTAACAAGCATGAATTATGAACAATATCTCTACAACTTGATGAATGAACTTACATAAGTGAACATGTAGTAAAATAAATGTCAAATCATCATGAACAATAGATCTACATGCAGACTTAAGAAAAATGCACGAAATCACTATCTTTAACACATAAACAAGTCACCGATCCAATATACTCCTTTGGGTCCGTGTGAGAGATAACTACCACTCACCGAATCACCTAAACACCTCAAAAGATAACAACTTCAGATCTGGACAGCGAAGAACTAAGCTTGATCCGGCAAAATCTCGCTTCAATCGATGAAATCTCTCTTCAATGGATGGAGATCTTCAACTTTGGCTCTTAGATCTTCGATTTGATCTTCAATTTAGATGGAAGGAATCACTAGATTAGAGTGGAGAAAAGAAGTGAAGAAGTGTTGTAGTCGAGCTCTCAAAATGGCAGCACTTCGTCGCTTCAAAATCCGGTGCCAAAAAGTGAACCAAACCCCTCTATTTATAGGCTGGAAATCCTTAGGTCGCCGCCCCCCCTTAGGTCGTCCACGACCTAACTCTTAAGTCGTCGCCGACCTAACGACCTAAGCCTTAGCACTAATGCACAACCTAACCGAGATGCCGATCCAACGACCTAACAGAAGTACCGACCTAACTAGGTCGTCCCACGACCTAACTACACGACAACGACTTAAACACCATGCGACCTAACGACTCAACGGTTAAACACAGGCGCGACTCAACTATATGCGGCATAGCGACATAGGCCTCCTTGCGACCTAACAAACACGGCCGACCTAACGACTTAACCTATGCGCGACTTAAAAAACCTCACGCGACCTACGACCTAACTGGGTTAAGTACTCAAGCGGCTCAGCGACCTAACAAATCCAACGACCTAAAACACACGCGACCTAACGACTCAACCATAAGTCGCCCAACGACCTGACTACAACACAGGCTATCCACTAGGTCGCCATCCTCCTTAAGTCGAACACCACTAGGTCGTTAACCCGTTAAGTCGTCCCAAACGACCTAAATTACCCACGACCTAAGTTCCACACTTATCCCCTTAGGTCGCCTAAACCTTAAGTCGCTAGCCCTTAACTCGTTAACCCGTGGCCTTCTAACTCGTAACTCGCTAACCTCCTTAGGTCGCTCCAAAACTCCACTGACCTAACTATCATACGACCTAACCCCTTAGGTCGTTAACCCTTAAGTCGCCAATTACGTTAAGTCGCCCCACGCGACCTATCTTCCTCACGAGCTAACTATTACACGGCCTAACTTCTATAGGTCGCTCCATATCACTAACTCGTTCACGACCTATTCCTATAAGTCGCTCCACCCAACCTAACTCCCAAATGACCCAAGCTTCCTACGACTTAAACACCACACGGGTTAACTTCCACACGACTTAGCTTTGGTCGACTCAAACTCTAAACGACTTAACAACATCAACGACCTAATGCAACTATTTTACGATTTGTCGACACGTAAAATACGGGTCGTTACAATATATATTTATCTCCCGTTTTGAAACTAAATAAATATATTTGTAAAAATAATCTATATAGATTTTATAATCTAATATTTCAATTAAATCCCTATATTCCCAAATCTATAATGACTTCAGTAAACCTGTATATGTATATATTATATAAATCTATAAATTTAAAGAAAATAACTTGTTATATAACTTACTGTTTTACATTTATTTGAGCCCAAACTAAATCAAATGCACATCTACAAACAAAGATTACCTCACTGCCGAACCATATCCATACATGCGGCCCCAACTTGATACGAAGCCCTAACTACCGCCTCATTTTCCCAATCCATCATAAACTCGTCCTCTACATGACATGAACCACCTCGGCGAACCCTACGTCACCAAGCATGGCCCCCACGTGCTTCGGCGCCACTGCTGTGCCCGCACCCTTTGCTTCCCCAAAGTCGAACAACAGCCTCGACGAGAAATCCCAATTTGAACCACGTCTAGCTCGCGAGTCGCCCATCAGATCTTGGCTCAATCGCCACGAGTTGCTCGTGCAACTTTACTCCATTCTCTCGAGCGACGGCGTGCTCGATTTCCCACGCGATGATTTCCTTCGACGTTACTGTGTCGCTAGCTCAGGTCATGATTGATTCGCGATTCAAATTGAAGGAGGAAACGTCAACCTACTAAGATGATTCGATTCTCCCTCTCTCCACCGATTTGGACATGCTGCCTTTTAATTTCTGTTTTTAAAATTTGATTTTTGTTTCTCGGCCATAACTTGTTTTTTAGATTTTTAAATGCAGAAAAAACCATTAACCTCTTTTGACACTTGTAGATCAAGGTCCTCTTCATCTTACAAATGTCCAAAATGCATTTGTATATTTATTATATATATATATTTTTTAATTCATTTTAACTTGAGTCAATTCTACTTTAATCTATTAACTATATATATACACTTATCTAAAATGTTTTCAAAAAGGTGGAGTTTAAATTTAAATCGTTCTAAAATGCAACTAAAAATTCGAACTCCTATCAGGATGTGTCGCCATGCGTTAATAACGTTATACTCGCATTTCGAACGCACTGGAAAATGAATCGAGTGCTAATTTGATCGTATAGAGAAGATAGATTTTTTGGCCTAGATAAAATATTAAATTTTCGATATAGACTTCAGCGCGTTTATCTACCGTACGAGCAAACGATCACTCCAAACACTACGAAAATTGAAATTCTACAATAATGCACTATTACGGATCCAACGGAACTAGTTTCGTCGAATTCCAAGACTGTGCCTCGGAGGGCTATTTTCAAATATCAATCTAAACAATATATTTTAAAACCGAGCAAATTACTTTCAAATTCAGATTTAAAACTTCTATTATCTTCAGTTTTGTTATTACAAATTTTCTAAGTCATCAAATTATTTTTAACAAGCCTGAAACTCCAGATTCAATAATTTTCGCAATTTCCAGTTATTTTCAACATTTAAATTATCCAAAATCAGTGATATTTGAAATTCATATTAAACCAACTTCCAAATATTTAAAATAAACCAAATATTTCAATTTCAAATATCTAAAAATTCCGGGTTGTCACAACTTTTTTCAAGAAAATGCCATTGCTTACAAAATTTTCGCATCACTCTATCAGAAAGATGATGTGCTACATCACTCAAACAAATGAGTGGAACCCGTGCTATCCATAATTGAATAGAAGCAACGCATAAGTTTGGAAGCTCTCCAAGCACATGTGTTAAGTGGTCCATGTCACGGAATCATAATCGACTACATCGAACTCGTTGCGGTAGAACGTAACATTATGCATGAGAGACATCACCATAACCGCGAACATGCATACACATAAAATTGCAATGTATATGAGCATACGAAATAAATGCATATGGATGGTAATAATGCTAATACATGTACTAGACTCAAACAACCACCAATGGATGTGTTCTCTAACAAAGTAAGCCTCGTCAGCTTCGTGTATGTATAGGCTAGAACCGTATTGTCTCACGAATACTGACGGCAAACATCAAGGTCTTATAGAAATAGAATCCATTTGAGCCATATATGGGTCTTCAAATGATCGCAAATCAAATGTAAAGTGATAATGTGCAATATAATGGCTCGAGCAAATTACTCAATCTGGAGTTCGGAGGCGTCTGTTGGAATGTTATCGGCATGCTGCTCCCTGAACCATGTATTAACTGCCATCCCATTACGCTACCACTGTTCAACAGGAGGAGATGTACCTAAGAACCTCTCGCACAACTCCATGTAATCTACTGGCTCTAGGTTGCTCAACGGAGCACCACATATGGGTAAACCAAGCAAAAAAGTAACATCACCCAATGTAATGGTCATCTCCCCAACCCAAAGGTAAAATGTAGACATCTCTGGCCTCTATTTATTCATCAAAGCAGCATAAGATGATGATCCAATTCGGTGTACCCCAATCGAAAGATAAGTGAAAAGCCGGCTCAACGATCAGCTCTAGCACGACGGGATGAGACGAAGCCACTTTTTTCAATTTAGACGAGTGATGGATAGCCCTATATGGTGTAGTGCGCTGTCAAAAAGTCAATAAAATATAAGCACTACGTATAACCAACATCGATATATATTTCTGTTCCATAAGAAAGTGTATTAGCTTCATCCAAGTGTTGTTTCCCATTCGATCGCGTTCTTGCAAGTACAATACGCTTTTGTCAATCGATCCTGGTAACATCTTGGAATAATCCACACAAAATTCAACTATTTACTAATCACAAATTTTATTTCAACCATAAAGCTAACAATGCTCAACAGCGTTAACAATTTCTATGTTAAACAACATAAAATCAACAAATTGTGATTTCCAGGATCAAATAACTATTTATACAACTTCTAAACATTAAATTTATCAAATTAAACAAAACCCTAAGTTGTAGACAAAGTGGAGATTGATTGTAGAATTGAAACCTGGAGGAGCTTCATGTTATGAAGAGCGAACCATGCTTCGAATTGGCAAAGAAATCTGTGAAAATTTTGATTTTGGGAAGAAAATGAGATAAGTTTTTGGTTTTTTTCTCTAATTTAGTGAAGTGAAGAGAAGGGGGGCTCAGTTCTATTTTGTAGCAGAAATCGTTTAGACAACTTTTAAAAAACAACCCATAGATGACTTTTCAAAAGCCGCTTACGGACGACTTTTCAAAAATCACCCATATACAATTTTGTATAAACGTAGTGGGCGACTTTTGAAAAGTTGCCCACTACGTTTTCAAGATAAAAAAAAATTATTACGCTGGCACCATTTGAAATGGCGTCAGTGTGTTCTAGCAAGCTGAATGTTGAGCTGACCAAATTAGGCTATATTTGAAATTAGTTTCAAAATATGGCTACTTGCGTAATAAGTTTGAAAAATTGGGCTAAAGTAAAAAAAATCCTTGAAATAATGGAAGCGGTCATTCCACCAAACTTCAAAGTAGCTCGTCCATAAGATATAATGGGTCAACTAATCCAGATGATCGTTATATATATATTTATATATGTATATATGTATAGATATATGTATACATATGTATATCTACATATGTGTGTGTGTTTGTATCTATATGTAAGTGTGTTTAAAAATATCCTATGCCATTTCGTTCCATCACCTTTACAGGGAGAGAAGTAAGTGGCATAAAAGGTATCAAGATCCATCGATTTAACATACCTATACATACATACGTACATACATATACATATACATACATACATACATATACACACACACACACACATACACACATACATACTTATATGACCATGTTTGAAGGTACGCAATGCCATTTCGTTCTGTCACCTTTACAAGGGAGAGAATTAAGTGGCATAGAAGGTGTCAAGATCAATCGATTTCCAAATGATCGTTATATATGTATATCTATATATATATATATATATATGTATATATGTAGACATATGTATATACGTATAGAAGCATTCAATAGCATCCTAAATGCCTCCGATTTCCACCATAAGTTCCGATTTAAATAAAGTTCATTCTCTCTCTTCCCGCTACCTTTATATTTAAATCGAAACTTGTGGCATCCAGGGTGCTACACTGTTTGGGGTGCTATTGAACGCTGCTCATATGTGTATGTATGTATATACATATAAATATGTATGTGGGTATGACCGTGTTTTAAGATATCTATTACCATTTCGTTCCGTCGCCTTTACAGGGAAGAGAAGTGGCATAGAAGGTATCAAGATCAATCGATTTAATATACACATACATGTGTGTGTATGTGCGTCTATGTGACCGTGTCTCAATTACCCAATGTCATTTCATTATGTCACCTTTACAAGGGAGAGAAGTAAGTGGTATAGAAAGTTTCAAGATCAATCTATTTCTAGATGATCGATATGTGTGTGTATGTATGTATGTGGATATATATGTATATATGCATAGTTGCATACATATGTATATTTGCATAATTGCATACATATGTATATATATGTATCTATGTGTGTCTATGTATATGTGTGTATTAACCGTGTTTGAGATATCCAATGCCATTTCGTTCTATCACCTTTACAGGGGCGAGAATAAAGTGGCATAGAAGGTATTCGATTTAATACACACACATATGTCTGTGTGTATGACCGTGTTTGAAGATACTGAATTCCATTTTGTTCTGTTCCCTTTATAAGGGAGAGAAGCAAGTGGCATAGAAGGTATCAAGATCAATCGACTTACTAATTTAGGCAGTTCACAACAGAACTTAGTGGACAATTTTGCATATCTACAAACCTGACCATCGATTCTAGCGGTCCAGTGAACATCAAACAACAGCCAGTTGATTCTAGCATGTATTTTTACAAAAAAGTTCAATAATCTAGCAAACATGCCATATTGGTATACAGAAGCAGAAAAATTGATGGCACTGAAGTTAGGATTAAACGGTAGTCCACCCTTTTGGAAAGGTCACTATGTGAATAAGTGCAAAAATCTACAGGACTGCTATTTTCGTTTTGATAAATTCATATGCCTTAATGATGTTTACCATGAAAAAATGAAAGCTCAAAGTCCACCTTGTAAACCTAGAGATAATTTTGGTGAGCAAAGAGAGGTCCTTTTACGGAGTATACAAACCTCGTTATGAAATCCGAAGTGCCGATATTGTACCTTTGACTCATTCTCAATCCTACATCTACGCAGCCACTAAGGAATCAATTACATATCCTATACCTGTTCAAGGGATGAGAAAGCCAAAATAAATTGAGGGAGTGGTTGTGTGTATCACAATGTTAACGGACATTAAACTGATAATTGCAAGGCATTAACTACCTTAATCCAATCGATGATATGAAAAGAATTATTGAAAGAATATATTAAAAGAAACCCACTAACCTCAACCTCCTTCAAGAAATAATACTAATGTTATGAATGAAAATCCTTAAGCTACTTGTTTTCCATCAAGAAATCATATTGATGTAATCCATGGTGGACCACCTCTCTTTGGGGAAAGCAATAGTGCACATAGCAAATAAATTTGAGAAGCCAGAGGAGTTTTAGCTATTAATACTTAGCCAGCTACAAAAATGACAACATACAGTAGACTTAGAGCGATACATCTGCATAATGATCCACTGGTAATAACTACTTAGGTCGAATTATCATTAGTATCGAGGGTTTTAACAAACGCATGAAACATGGTAAAACTGATAATTTATAATGTATTTGAAAAAATGGGCATCCACTCACAAGCTTGGTTTTAAACTTAAACTACGAACCTACCTTTGGTTTCAATGATAAGGGGCTATCTCTTTTCGGCCAAATAAAACTCTTTTTGCAAGTAGGTTCTCCTCTAAAACAGAAGACTTTTGGTATTTCTTTCTGCATTGGATCAACCGATGTAATTTTTGGAACACCGACCATTGATGAGGTGGATGAACATATTTACAATAAGCATCAGGTTTTTAAGCTTCTCACTAATGTAGGATCAGAAACTATAAAGGGAGGACATTTATTTTCTTATGAATTGTATTTTGTCACTTTATGTATATTAAATAAAGGAGTTAATTCTTCTTACATCCCATTTTTCACATCTCTGTCTTTAAACAAAATAAAAATTTCAAATTGTATTGGCTGCTTAAAGCCCTCGAATTATTTTCAAGCACAATATGTAGGCTCCAAAAAAGTCCTTTTAAAAAAATTTCCACAACCAAAAGCGGCATCTTTGTCTCTAGAGTTACTAGAAATTAATATCAAGACAAATAACAGGACACGAACCTTCAGTCAAATGAACATTGAAGTACCACAAACAAGAAATGAAAAAGAGAAATAACCTTTATAAAATTGCATCACAATAGTTTGAAAATGACATACAAGAGATGAAAGAAAAAAAATTTGAGGATGATATACATGCAACTGGCACACACCCTGATACACATGCACATGAAGATGGCTCAACAAACCACGCAAGACCCAAGAGAATGATCAGGTTGCCACAAAGATTCCTGGATTAAAAAAAATATAAAATAGAATTATAGATTGTAGGGTTGTTAGAAAAGCTGTTGCACTTTTTATTTTACAATTTCTGTTATTTGTTTCGTGCTAGAAAAAGTAGAAAAGGACAGGAGGCTAGTGTGCCACGTATACATGTTTGTTACAACTTTTGTTATAAATGTACTGGCAATCGAAGAGAAATGATATGGAAGAAATATATTGCTAACCTCTCTCTGTCTCCTTCTCCTTCTCCTTCTCCTTCATCTTACTCTGCCTCTTATTTTCTGTCTTATTTTCTTCTACTTCAATCTATACCCATATCAATTTGGTGCTTTCACCGGTTGACCTCTTCCTTCCTTAAAACATCTGCTTCAGCCCCAACACCATGCCTCGCATCGACGATGCCTTCCAACAGCTCAACGACCACCAAGACACCATTAACACCATCCAAACCAATCAAACCACCCATAGCACCATGCTGGAAACATTAACCGCAGATAATATAGATATCAAAGCAGCATTACAGGACCTAACTAAGCAAATGGCTGACCTCCATCGAAAATTAGATACCCAATCACCCCCCTCTCCAACAAATCAACAATCAACCACCTACAATCCATCTCAAAACCACCGACAACCCCCACTATTATCCTCCCCATCGCCAAGCCGAAACCCGAAGGTAACGCTGTCCTCCTTTACAGGCTCCAACCCGCATGACTGGATATTCCAAGCTGTCCGTTTCTTCACCTATTACTCCACACCAGAGGACCAGCGGGTAGAGCTCGCCAGCTTTCACATGGACGGTCAGGCTCTAACATGGTTTCAATGGATGCACCGAAACAAGCAACTCTCATCATGGCCGACGTTGGCAAAATCAATTGAACAAAGGTTCGCCCCCCTACATTTCTAAACCCCCAAGCAACCCTCTTCAAATTAAAGCAAATTACCACTGTTGACAACTACCAAGCCACATTCGAAACACTGTGCAATCGCATCACTACCTTAAACCCAGATTCCATCATCCATTGCTTCATTTCTGGCCTCAAAACAAATATCCAAAACGAATTATTACTCCTCAAACCCAATACCATTTCAGAGGCAATCAATATTGCCAAGCTAATCGAACGCAAAAACTTGGATCAAAACAAATACCCATTCCACAAAACAGCCCACCATCCTTCTAAATTCACAAATACTCCAAACACCTCTCAGACATTTCCACAAACACCTCACGCTCAAACAACCAAACCACATATACCCATCAGGCAATTGTCTCAGGCAGAAATGAACGAGAGAAAGCAACAAGGACTTTGCTTCAATTGCGATGAGAAATATCAGTTTGGCCACCGATGCAAACCAACCCATATCCTCATGATCCTTCCCGACCTAAACCCCGATGACACAGCTCAGCCTGAAACTATCGAACCGGAACCACCTCCTTCAACCGAACTTACTCAAATTACTGACACACCCCAAGACCCACCACAAGAAATATCGTTCCATGCCTTAACTGGTTCTTCTCACCCACGAGCCATTCGTTTGCCGGCTTTTGTAAATGGCAACCCAATCTCAATCTTAGTTGACTCGGGATCCACACACAATTATTTGCACCCGAAGACGGCTAAATTTTTGGGCCTGGAAGTCAACACTGCAAGCTCCTTCGCAGTAACGGTGGGCAACGACGATAAATTATAGAGTTCGGGCTGCTGTAAAAATGTGAGCGTAGAGATACATGGAAATAATTTTACCATCGATTTCTACTTACTCGATATTGTAGGCTCCGATGCAGTGTTCGGTGTGCAATGGCTGGAGCAATTAGGGCCCATTACTATGGATCACAAGCTGTTGACTATGGCCTTTGAAGTAAATGGCAGGCCGATTTGTTTAACTGGGTTGGATCCTCTTCTCAGCCCGTCACCTATATCACTAAACCAATTGAAACGCCTGGACGCAACATCTTCAATTTCCAATTTCCTATATCTGCAACTACAACCTGGTAGTAACCCAACCTACCATACTCCGCTACATCACGACAACCTCAATTACAGAAGTTATTAACCAATTACTCCCACATCTTCGATCAACCCAAAGACCTACCACCAAATAGACCACTAAACCATCACATCAATCTCATTCCTAACTCCACACCAATAAACATCAAACTATACCGATACCCATATTTTCAAAAAAAACGAAATCGAATGCCAAATCCAAGATATGTTAAAGGCCAAAATCATCCAACCATCCACTAGTCCATTCTCATCGCCCGTTCTTTTAGCAAAAAAAAAGATGGCTCGTGGCGATTTTGTGTCGATTATCGTGCACTAAATGTTATAACTATCAAAGACCGATTTCCAATTTCAACGGTCGATGAATTATTAGATGAGCTTCATGGGGCAATGATTTTTTCAAAGCTCGATCTCCGAAGTGGCTATTTCCAAATCTGTGTCCATCAACCCGATATCCCCAAAACCGCTTTTCGAACCCACGAGGGCCATTACGAATTTCTAGTAATGCCATTCGGCCTAACCAACGCCCCATCCACTTTCCAAGCAACCATGAACAATATGTTCCGTCCATATTTACGGAAATTTATACTCGTTTTTTTTGACGACATCCTTGTTTATAGTCCATCGTGGGATGATCATTTAAGCCACCTTCACACCACTCTCCAACTTTTAGCTCAACACCAATTTTTCGCCAACGCAACCAAGTGCAACTTCGGCCTAATGGAACTTGATTATTTGGGCCATATCATCTCCAGTAAAGGCGTGCGCGTGGACCCAGCAAAAATCGAAGCAATGATTAAATGACCAACTCCAAACTCAGCAACTGCCATTCGTGGTTTTTTAGGCCTCACAGGCTACTACCGCCGTTTTATTCGAAATTATGCTGCCATCACAAGCCCACTTTCTGATTTATTAAAGCAAAACAATTTTGCTTGAAGCCCAGCAGCCCAATCTGCGTTTCAACAGCTAAAATCAGCCGTCACCCATACTCCCGTACTCTCCCTTCCAAACTTTTCCCAAATATTCACCGTGACAACCGATGCATCTGCCACCGCAATCAGTGCAGTGCTGGCACAATCCGACCATCCAATCGCCTTCTTCAGCCTTAAATTTCCCCGCCACCTCCACAAAGCATCAACCTACTCCAGAGAGATGTTTGCAATTACTTCTTCCATAAAAAAATGCCGTCACTATCTATTAGGTCGACCCTTTCAGATCTATACTGATCATCAGAGCATCCGAGAGATGGCGTCGCAGACGATTCAAACTCCGGAACAGTAGAAATGGCTTTCCAAGCTTCTAGGGTATGATTTCACGATCCACTACCGACCGGGCAAACAAAATGTGGTAGCCGATGGCCTGTCTCGATTCACTGAGGAAGCCACCTTGCACGCAATTTCAGGTCCAACATTTTCTCTTTTGCCAAAGATTCAAGAAGCTCTGCAAAATGACGAGACAGCACAGTCCATCATTACTCGCCTGCATGCAGGTAATTTCTCAAACCCAAAGTTTCATTTGCGCAATAATTTGTTATTTTGGGAAAATCGATTGTATGTGCCTAACGATGTGGACATCAAAACCCAAATAATGAATGAGCTACACGCATCAAAAGTCGAAGGTCACTCTGGAATCAAAGGCACAGTAGCTAGAATTGCAAGCAATTTCTATTGGCCTAAACTAGCGGCAGCAGTACATGAATTTGTCCGGCAATGCCCAACTTGCCTCCAGGTGAAACCAGAAAACACACCTTACAAAGGGTTACTTCAGCCCCTTCCTATTCCCGTACACATATGGGAGGATATAAGCATGGATTTTATCACACATCTCCCACCATCAAATGGCCGAACAATAATCTGGGTAATAGTGGATCGACTGTCAAAATACGCTCATTTCTGCGCCTTACCGACGTCAATTTCAGCTTCACAACTTGCTTCATATTTTCTGCAAGAGTACGTCAGAATACATGGCTTCCCACGCTCCATTGTCTCCGATAGAGATAGAGTATTTACAAGTCAATTTTGAAGGGAGTTATTCCGCTTGCACGATACAAAGTTAAGAATGAGTAGTGCATATCACACACAAACCGATGGTCAATCC
This sequence comes from Allium cepa, assembly GCA_030765085.1. NCBI lineage: Eukaryota > Viridiplantae > Streptophyta > Magnoliopsida > Asparagales > Amaryllidaceae > Allium > Allium cepa. The sequence goes on from CM060932.1 coordinate 619,529,659, forward strand.
GAAGTAGTGAATCAGTGCTTGGAAACTTACTTGCGTGCAATAGTGGGTGATGTGCCAACCAAATGGGTTAAGTGTCTTCCGTGGGCTGAGTGGTGTTATAATACTACTAAGCACACTTCTATAGGAATGTCGCCATTCCAGGCAGTTTATGGCAGAGCACCACCAATTCTCGCTGGCTATGTTACTTCTACAACACCACTGCCAGAGTTAAATGAATGGACTGCATCAAGAGACAAGCTGCTCCAACTCATTAAGTCGAACCTTCAGCGTGCACAGAGTCGCATGAAGAACCATGCAGATCAAAGACGAAGTGACAAACAGTTCCAAGTTGGTTCATGGGTCTTCCTTAAACCTCAACCGTACCGTCAACAAACCATACGAAATAATCACCACAAACTATCAAAAAGGTATTATGGACCCTTCAAGATCATTGAAAGAATAGGTCCAGTTGCTTACAAACTGCAACTTCCTACCGAATCTCGCATCCATCCTGTTTTTCATGTTTCCTTGCTTAAACTGTGCCCGTACCCAGCTACTGCTCCACTTCAACCATTGCCACCGACCCTAGCTGACAGTAACAGCGACCTTGAGGGCAAGGTCGATCTTGATGGGGTGGGTGTTGATACACATGTAACTGGCGCACACACTGATACACATGCACATGAAGATGGCTCAACAAACCACGCAAGACCCAAGAGAATGATCAGGTTGCCACAAAGATTCCTGGACTAAAAAAATATAAAATAGAATTACAGATTGTAGGGTTGTTAGAAAAGCTGTTGCACTTTTTATTTTACAATTTCTGTTATTTGTTTGGTGCTAGAAAAAGTAGAAAAGGACAGGAGGCTAGTGTGCCACGTATACAAGTTTGTTACAACTTTTGTTATAAATGTACTGGCAATCGAAGAGAAATGATATGGAAGAAATATATTGCTAACCTCTCTCAGTCTCCTTCTCCTTCATCTTACTCTGTCTCTTATTTTCTGTCCTCTTTTCTTCTACTTCAATCTATACCCATATCAACCTTAAAGAAATTTCTACATACATAAATAATCCCACCAAAGTTACTCAAGGTTAGCAAAATGCTGGAGAAAGAAATAAAGGCTAACCTTATAAATTTCCTAATATCAAACTTGGTCGTACTCGATTGTTCATATTCTTACATGATTTGAATTGATCCATCTATACATACCTTGAATTAAACATAGATTCAAAATTCACTCCAATATCGAGTACTCTCCACTCATAAGGACCGCTAATTACGTCAAAAAAATCACTCCACCACGACATAAGTAGAGGCAATTAGATATGGTCTGAACAATTGCAAAACTAACAAGATTGACGGAGAATGACTTTATTAGTGAAGTTCACTATCCAAAATAGCTAACTAATCCTACACTTGTTAAAACCCAAAGGGACGGTAGAAAACATGTGTTGATTATATTGATCTAATTAAAGATTATCCAAAAGGTTGGTATATACTTCCTCAAATAACCTAATTAGTTAGTTATACAAGTGGACATGAGCTATTATCATTCGTGAATGCCTATTATAAATATAGTCAAACACCAATGTACTAGTCAGACGAGAAGCACACAAGTTTCATAACTGTTTGGCTATAAATAAAATTGTCATTTGGTGTAAAAAAATGCAGATGAAACATATCAACGACGCATCAAAAGAATATATAGAGAACAAAGTGAATGAAACATGGAGGTATATGCAGGGGAGGAGCCCCCTTGCATATGGAGTAGGCACGTGCCTACTCCAGTATCTGGAGGAAAAAAAAGGGGTTTGTATGCAAAACTTTCTGTAGTATTTTCCAAAGCAAAAGCTTGTGCTATTGGAGGTAAGTTGTCTCATGAAATGTTTGAATGGAAATGAACGTAAAAGCAATGTTTTGGAGCCCTTCTTTGTTTGTCCATTACTTCATGCAACTCCGGATGAATTCTATGTTTATCTATCAATACATCTATTTACCTAACTTAGGTTCAATCTGAACGAGAGAAACTGAAATCATAAACTGAGACATAGGATGCTTCTTTGATTGACATATTTGCATTTATATTTGCATTGGTAGATCATCTATATTTATTTTATAACATAACATATGGGAATTTCACATTAGATCAAAACACACAGACACATAACTATTCAAGTGATAGTTTAAAAAAAAATTCGTCGACTGCCATCTCCGAACCCCTGCCATTTTTGATTGTGCCTCCGCCAGCTTCCAATCCTGGCTACGCCACTGGGTATATGTAAACAAGATGTTAGTAAAAACAAAGAAAGAGGTGGAGCATTATTATTGTAATGACCCTAAAATAAAAAAAATGAAAGTTACATTTATTTTAAGAATTTCTGAAATTATATAAATAAATCATGCATTAAAATAGAAAAGCCTGTTAATAAATAAATAAAATGTGCATAGGAGTTTCTGTTTGATAAAATGCAAGGAGTTAAGGTGATTAAAAATTGGGACTTAAAACAAATATAATTCCATGTCGAAAGAATTACATAAATACATATATTTAACATATGGGGTGTTTTCTGTTTTATTTAAAGGCAGAATAAAATGGAGTTTAATATAAGGCTTAAATGTCTTATGTATTTATGCTAGAAATAATTAGCATGATGCATGTGATTTTCATCACATAAAGGTGTATGAGGAGTTGCTGTTTTAACTAAAGGCAGAATAAAAACAAATATAGGATCAAATATGAATTTTATATCTTATATTTATTTCAAGCAAACAACATAGTGTGAATGATTTTTACATTACATGATTATGTATGACAGTATACATGATTGAATGGAGATGGTAGTTAGGTAGAAAACACAAGGGGGTTTGCGGTTTCTTTAAACTTAGAAGAAATAAAAATAAAACAAGGGTTCACATGCATATGGCATGAGTAAAATAGAGTCATGAAAATGGCATGAAGTGTTTAAAATGCTTGATTCTCGAAATAACTAATTGAGGTAACCAGATGCGTGCATTCCTAATTAAGGACCACATAGGGAAATGATTTGTGCATGAATATCTAAGGGCATCAAGGGAATTACCCATTTTTCTTAAACCCTAGAATGGTTTTATAAAACCTGCACATAACCATATCCATTATTCTCTCGGGATCAAAACAAAATAAAATAAAATAGGAGAAACATTAGCTTGAAACTTTGGAGGATTTGCTGTTCAGGGGATTAAGGCAGTAAAAAGAGAACACTATCTGAGTATTTATCCCTTTGTATGCAATGGCATTAAGTCCTCTTGTAGGCAGTCTAAAATGTTATAAATCATTTAAAATCTCTGAAATGATTTGTTATGGGTGAGATGGATGTTTGTTTGTGCATTCTTATTTGAGGTTTTAATCTGTATGTGAGTTTTCCAAGTTAAAATGGTTTGAGCATTTTTGTTCTATTTTATTATTATGAAGTATGAATCTAAATTATTTAGGAAATAGGCAGCAAGACAGTGATCTAGCTCATGTTCATTTCTTAGATAATGAAGCATGAAACTAAATATTCATATCATAAGTCAGAGGAGAATTTCTGGGTTTTTGAGGGATTTTCTTAATAAAACCCTTATCCATATATTCACAATAATATAGAAGAAAGATAGTAGGATCATGAAGCTTAAATTATTTTTAGGAAAACCATAGGTATGTTGTATTTTCTGTAATAAGGAAAATAAATGGAGAATATGGGGTTGAACCAGAAAGTATAAAAGTAAATATGCCTTTCTGAAACATGAATGAATTAGAAGTTTTTATGATTGAATTCATAAATAGAAGCTTAATAAAATAAGCAGAAACTGGAGGACGATTTATTAAATTAATAAACCCTATGAATGAATGAAAGAAAAATTAAATTGGTCATTTGGGAGTTAGTCAATGATCTGCTTGCTTCAGGTGGGAGTAAGTATATGCATGGTGCAATTGCACCCTAAGGCCTTTGTGTGTTGGAATAAATTAAATAACCTGGGAGTTTCCTTCAAAATGCATACATGGTGTTCATTTGACAGGGTTTTAAAGACCATAAAATAAATGGAGAATGGGATTTAAAAATCTGGGTTATAAATATCCAGACATGGAGTTAAATTAATCAAGTTTAAATATTATGCTTTGATTTATTGCTGGGTGAAATTGGGAGTATAAAATCTGAGTTTACTTATTTAGAAATGGAGAAAAATGTATCAAGAATAATATATTTATTTTGATTATTTGCTGTTGTTTGAATGAATGAATGTGTCTTTGTATCATTTGGTATTAACCAATAATATGCAAAGTATGAAACCTGATAAATTAGGTAGATATTGCATGTTCACCAAAAAATTATGAATATGAGTATAAAGTTTGATAAATGCTCATACCAGTCAAAACTGACCCTTTTGGTTGCCCTTGCAATCATCTGGGTGTCTCAATGAAATTGGGGCTGCTCAGTGAATTGCTTGAAGGAAATTGAAGTTGGCTTGATGGATGAAGAAGGCATTAGCTACTAGTATAAATAAAAGAAACCAGTTAAATTTGCAGTTGTTTTGTAATAAATTTATTAGTCAGATTACATGTTGTAGTTGAAGTTAATTGTAGGGAGTTTTCTGAGTATTTGGATTAAAATATGTACTTAAGTAAACCTATTTTGAATGACTATTGAGGATATTTGGTTAATTACTGATTTTATGAATGTCTGATTTGGAGAAACAAGGGGATGGACATATCATATAAATATGATATGTGTATGTGATAGTCTTTGATTTTTATTGCCTGAATTTATATTGTGATTTATGAAAAATTAAAGAGCTAAGGTGGTTGGTTTAAAAAAAAAATGAGCTCACAAGATTTGAGTAGGGGTATTCAAGAGAAATGAATTTGTGCATGGCATGTAAGTGATACAGGCTTGTGCACGAATTCTGGAGAAAGAATCAATTATAACATGCATTTGTGTATTGATTTCAAAAAAAAAGAGGATTATGAAAGAAACAAACCTGGAAGTAATTGTATTTTTGGTTAATAGATTGAATGTATATGGATGCATTCCCAGGAATTTAAATTAGGCAGAAACATGCTTGTGTTAGGAATAGTTCTTTGTAGAATTTTGTTAACATGAGGAATATGGGTTTGAAAGTGGTAAAAGAGGGACTATGGCCGGCCTAGATGGTCATGGGTCAAACTCTTGTAGCCTGGAACCATTTTACTTCAACTCATGAAGTGTAAGTGTTTCCAGACCAAAAAAAAAACTCCTAGCAACACTCAAAAGAGTCCAAGTATTTTTCAATAAAACACCAAGTACTCAAGTTTGCACCATGATGAACTTAAAAATGCAATATGGCTTTAATTGTTCAACCTGAAATGGTAAATAGGAATTAGTTCCAATGTTCATGCCTGCAAGTATAATTTTTGAAGTTATTTCATAGTAGAACTTGATAACTATCATAAGAACAATCAAATTCCATTTTAGTGTTAACAGATTTATTTAGGCAGAAAGTCTAGAAACCATGGGAAAAAAATGCACTGTGCATTGTAGTATTATACGTATAAGTATTATAAATGCCCCAAAATATATCTCTTGCAGTAGAACAAAATTTAGGGAAACAATTATATATCATCAAATATATAATTGTCTTAATATGTTTTGTGTACTGATATGATTATATTGGTAATCCAGGGTCTTGGGAAAAATATTTGGAAATTATCTAAATATTCAAATATAGTAGAAATGGGGTTTAGTGATGAACTCCTTTTGTATGTAAAAATAATAATAATAATCTATTTGTTTGAAAGGAGGGTCACCACAGTTTGGTATCAGAGCTATGTTTTAAATAACATAGTAAATATTATTGTATGCATATGGATGTTTGAATGCATTGTTTGAATTATTGGCGTTGGATGCTTTTGTTTTATGTCTGAATAAAATGTGCACCGAAATAAAATAAACAAAGTAAAGACACCAAAAAAATGATGGGGGTAAACAAACTAACATAAAAATCATATTTATAGCAATATGGTAGGAGCAAGACATCATACAGGTGCAGGACCATCACGTGAGCCACCTGTGATAAACATGGAGGATTTTGTGAGAGCTTTGAGAGATGGAGTGGCACCAAGGCATGACAACCCTCATGAGGAGCTCTCCAAACTGCTGAAGACATGCATCAATTTGGGAGGAAAGGATTTTGAACGCACTGAAGGAGCTATGGGTGTTCAAACTTGGATAAGAACTATGGAGAGGGTCTTTGCAGATATGCAAGTCAATGACCAAAGGAAGAGACAGATAGCTTCAAGGAGGTTGAAGGGGGTTGCACTGGATTGGTGGGAGGTTGTGATAGCAGGATGGCCGGAGAATAACATCACTTGGGATGAATTCAAAGTCATGCTTGAGGCTAGGTTTGTCCCAGCATCTGCCAAGGCCACACTGCTAGAAGACTTTATTAGATTAAGGCAAGGAGGCATGATTGTGAATGAGTACACTTAGAAATTTGAAGGATTGTCTAAGTATGGAATGGTGTTAATAGGGAATGAAGAAGCAAAGAATGCAAGGTACATTCAAGGCTTGAACCCTAGTCTATCAAGGGCAATGTTGCCATACGAGGATAAAACCTTTAATCAAGTAATTGATCTAACTCTCTCATTTGAGAAACATGACACCACAAGAGAGAAATTCAGGAACACGAAGTTCAATAAGAAGAAGGGAGGTCAGAACAAGGTGCAACCTTATGACAAGAAAAATGCAAACAAAGGAGTTAAGAAGGGGGAAGAAGCAGTAGCACCTGAAAGCAAGAAACTCACTCATTGTTTTAATTGTGGAAAAGATGGACATTATAGCAACCAATGCCCTGACCCTAAAATACCTAGAGGAGGCTGCTATAATTGTGGAAGGATGGGTCATCTAAAGAAGGATTTCCCGGAGACTAATAGAAGAACAGCAAGGGTAGGAGCTTTAGCAGCAAACAACACTGGAAATGTCGGGCAACTTGAAGGTATAATTTTAATCCATAACCAACCAATATCAGTAATATATGACACTGGTGCCTCACATTCACTAATATCACTGGAAATTGCAAAGAATTTAGCACTTGCTTGTGTTTCTATTGATCAACCCTTAACTGTACACAGCCCCATAGGGAGTTATTGTATGTTAGGAATGAAGTGTATGAGTCTAAAATTAATTATAGGGGGTTATGAATTTAATTCAGATCTATATACTTTAAATTATCCTGGTATTGGGGTTATTTTGGGGGTGGATTGGTTAATGAAAAACAAAGCAATTTTAAATTTAGAAAATCTTACTATTTCTTTGAAGACTAGTGAAGGCAAAAGAATTACAATTCTAAGTGAAATAGCAAAGAATACATGTTTTAATAAAATCTGGAGTATTAATGAAATTCAAAAGGAATTAAAAATAGAGGAAATTCCAGTAGTTAATGAATATATAGATGTGTTTGGAGAAGTGAGGGGAATTCCTCAAAACCGGCCAGTTGAATTCAAAATAAAATTAATGCCAGGAACTAGCCCAATCATTAATAAGCCTTATAGAATGGGTCCAAAAGAGTTAGTGGAATTAAAACACCAACTAGAAGAATTAGAAGAGAAGGGGTTCATAAGATCAAGCAGTTCTAGTTGGGGTTCCCCAGTGCTCTTTGTCAAGAAGCATGATGGAACAATGAGGATGTGTGTGGATTATAGGGATTTAAATAAGGTGACCATCAAGAATAAGTATCCACTGCCTAGAATAGATGATATATTTGATCAATTGCATGAAGCTAAAATATTTTCAAGGCTAGACTTAGCCTCTGGATTTCACCAAATGAAGGTTGCAGAGGAAAGAATTGAGTACACAGCCTTTAACACAAGATATGGCCTTTATGAATTTCTAGTAATGCCATTTCGTTTAACTAATGCTCCCTCCTATTTTGTATATTTGATGAATAGAATTTTTAGAGACTTTTTGGATAAATTTGTTTTGGTATTTATAGATGACATATTAATTTATTCAAAGTCAGAAAATGATCATGCTATGCACCAACATTTAGTATTATCCAGGCTTAGAGAACATGAATTAAAAGCCAAGTATTCAAAGTGTATATTTTGGCAACATGAAGTGAAATTCTTAGGACACATAGTGTCACAACAAGGGGTGAGTGTGGATCCAAGCAAGGTCATTGCAGTTCAATCATGGAGTAGACCCAAAACAGTGACTGAGGTAAGATCATTCTTAGGATTGGCAGGGTACTATAGGAGGTTCATCAAGGATTTTTCAAGAATAGCCACACCAATGACCAAGCTAACAAAGAAGAACCAACCATATGTGTGGACTGAGTAGTGTGATCAAGCCTTTGAAAAATTAAAGCAAGCATTGGTGGAGGCTCCTGTCTTGCAAATCCCAGAGGTAAATGAAGGAATGGTTGTATACACTGATGCTAGTGGGTCTGGGTTAGGTGCAGTGCTCATGCAACATGGCAAGGTGGTGGCATATGCATCAAGACAGCTTAAACCCAATGAGACCAAATATGCAACTCATGATTTAGAATTAGCTGCAATAGTGTTTGCATTAAAACTTTGGAGTCATTATTTGCTTGGGGCAAAATTCGAGTTATTCACAGATCATCAAGCATTGAAGTATTTATTTTCTCAAAAAGATTTGAATATGAGGCAAGCAAGGTGGATGGAATTTCTAGCTGCATATGATCTAGATATTTTGTATACCCCTGGAAAAGCTAATAGAGTGGCAGATGCTTTGAGTAGAAATCATATTAGATTAGCAATTTTGATGATTGATGAATTTAGAGACCTTGCAGTGCTTGGGGAGGCAGATATATATAGCAAGGATGGAGTGAATTTAAAGAGCATGGTGATATGGTGGAGTATGGTACATTGGGATTAATCACAGTGAAATCTAACCTGGTGGAGAAAATTGGTGGCATGCAAGATCAAGATCAAAATTTAAAGGAGAGGAAAGAAATGTTATTAAATAACATTGAGTCAGAGAATTTTAAAATAGATCCCATGGGATATTTGAGGAAAAATGAAAAGCTTTGTGTACCAGACTTTGCAGAATTAAAGGAAGAAATCATGAATGAGCATCACAAAACCAAGTACACCATACACCCTGGTGGCACTAAAATGTATCATGATTTGAAAAGGAGCTACTGGTGGCCAGGAATAAAACAAGCAGTGGCAAAATATGTGGCAAAGTGTTTAACCTGTCAGCAAATCAAGGCAGACTATCAAAAGCCCTCTGGCATGTTGCAACCTTTGGAGGTACCTCAGTGGAAATGGGAAAGTATTTCCATGGATTTTTTGGATGGTTTGCCTAGAACTAAGAAAGGTAATGATAGTATATGGGTAATTGTTGATAGACTAACAAAGTCTGCTCACTTTGTCCCTGTCAAGTCAGACAGAAATGCACATAGGCTTGCACAATTATTTGTTAAGGAAGTGGTGAGGTTACATGGCATACCAAAGACCATTGTAAGTGATAGAGACACTTTGTTCACCTCAAGATTTTGGGAGAGCTTCCAAGAAGCAATGGGAACTCAACTTTGTTTAAGCACTGCCTACCATCCTCAAAGTGATGGGCAGACAGAGATACTGAATAAAATATTGGAGGATTTACTGAGAGCATGTGTGCTTGATTTTGGGGGTAATTGGGAGGATCATATCCACTTGGCAGAATTCACTTACAACAATAGCTATCAGTCAACAATAGGAATGGCTCCCTTTGAAGCCTTGTATGGGAGACCCTGCATGTCTCCTGCCTGTTGGTTGGATGTGGGAGAGGGTGTAATATTGGGGCCAGATCATATTAAAGAAACTTCCAACATGATTGAGTTAATTAGGCATAGGATGAAGGCAGCACAATCAAGACAAAAGTCTTATGCAGATAGAAGGAGGAAGCCAATGGAGTTTGAAGTAGGAGAGTATGTTTTTCTGAAGGTATCACCAATGAAGAAGGTGTTCAGGTTTGGGAAATCTGGTAAGCTCTCACCAAGATTTATAGGACCATATGAAGTCATACAGAGAATTGGTGCTATGGCCTGTAAGCTTAAGTTACCAGAAGAATTGAGTGGTGTACATCCAGTATTTCATGTTTCTCAATTGAGAAAGTGGGTACATGATGAAGGAGCAATTTTAGAGTCACCTACTCAAATTCAAATTCATAAGAACTTGGTCTATGCAAATGAGCTAGCGGGGATTGTTGCTAAGGAGGAAAAGAGGTTGAGAAACAAGGTGATCAAACTGGTGAAAATTCAATGGAGCTTTGACACCAATGATTGTACATGGGAGGTTGAAGACAAAATGAGGGCTAAATACCCCAATTTGTTCTCTGATGGAGAGGTATGTTTAAGTAGCTTTATGATGGCTTTTTGAATATTTATATATATATAGCTTGCTTTCATAAAATGTGAGTATGGGGTATGGAGTTAAAACAGACTATGGATTAGTGCTTTTATTTGGAGAATTAGAAGGAATTATGGGGACATAATTCCTTTAAAGGGGAGGGTATGTAATGACCCAAAAAATATATTAAAAGTTACATTTATTTTAAGAATTTCTAAAATTATATAAATAAATGATGCATTAAAATAGAAAAGCCTGTTAATAAATAAATAAAATGTGCATAGGAGTTTCTGTTTGATAAAATGCAAGGAGTTAAGGTGATTAAAAATTGGGACTTAAAACAAATATAATTCCATGTCCAAAGAATTACATAAATACATATATTTAATATATGTGGTGTTTTCTGTTTTATTCAAAGACAGAATAAAATGGAGTTTAATATAAGGCTTAAATGTCTTATGTATTTATGCTAGAAATAATTAGCATGATGCATGTGATTTTCATCACATAAAGGTGTATGAGGAGTTGCTGTTTTAACTAAAGGCAGAATAAAAACAAATATAGGATCAAATATGAATTTTATATCTTATATTTATTTCAAGCAAACAACATAGTGTGAATGATTTTTACATTACATGATTATGTATGACAGTATACATGATTGAATGGAGATGGTAGTTAGGTAGAAAACACAAGGGGGTTTGCGGTTTCTTTAAACTTAGAAGAAATAAAAATAAAACAAGGGGTCACATGCATATGGCATGAGTAAAATAGAGTCATGAAAATGGCATGAAGTGTTTAAAATGCTTGATTCTCGAAATAACTAATTGAGGTAACCAGATGTGTGCATTCCTAATTAAGGACCACATAGAGAAATGATTTGTGCATGAATATCTAAGGGCATCAAGGGAATTACCCATTTTTCTTAAACCCTAGAATGGTTTTATAAAACCTGCACATAACCATATCCATCATTCTCTCGGGATCAAAACAAAATAAAATTAAATAGGAGAAACATTAGCTTGAAAATTTGGAGGATTTGCTGTTCAGGGGATTAAGGCAGTAAAAAAGAGAACACTATGTGAGTATTTATCCCTTTGTATGCAATGGCATTAAGTCCTCTTGTAGGCAGTCTAAAATGTTATAAATCATTTAAAATCTCTGAAATGATTTGTTATGGGTGAGATGGATGTTTGTTTGTGCATTCTTGTTTGGGGTTTTAATCTGTATGTGAGTTTTCAAAGTTAAAATGGTTTGAGCATTTTTGTTCTATTTTATTATTATGAAGTATGAATCTATATTATTTAGGAAATAGGCAACAAGATAGTGATCTAGCTCATGTTCATTTCTTAGATAATGAAGCATGAAACTAAGTATTCATATCATAAGTCAGAGGAGAATTTCTGGGTTTCTGAGGGATTTTCTTCATAAAATCCTTATCCATATATTCACAATAATATAGAAGAAAGATAGTAGGATCATGATTCTTAAATTATTTTTAGGAAAACCATAGGTATGTTGTATTTTCTGTAATAAGGAAAATAAATGGAGAATATGGGGTTGAACCAGAAAGTATAAAAGTAAATATGCCTTTCTGAAACATGAATGAATAAGAAGTTTTTATGATTGAATTCATAAATAGAAGCTTAATAAAATAAGAAGAAACTGGAGGGGGATTTATTAAATTAATAAACCCTATGAATGAATGAAAGAAAAATTAAATTGGTCATTTGGGAGTTAGTCAATGATCTGCTTGCTTCAGTGGGAGTAAGTATATGCATGGTGCAATTGCACCCTGAGGCCTTTGTGTGTTGGAATAAATTAAATAACCTGGGAGTTTCCTTCACAATGCATACGTGGTGTTCATTTGACAGGGAGTTAAAGACCATAAAATAAATGGAGAATGGGGTTTAAAAATCTAGGTTATAAATATCCAGACATGGAGTTAAATTAATCAAGTTCAAATATTATGCTTTGATTTATTGCTGGGTGAAATTGGGAGTATAAAATCTGAGTTTACTTATTCAGAAATGGAGAAAAATGAATCAAGAATAATATATTTATTTTGATTATTTGCTGGGTGTTGTTTGAATGAATGAATGTGTCTTTGTATCATTTGGTATTAACCAATAATATGCAAAGTATGAAACCTGCTAAATTAGGTAGATATTGCATGTTCACCAAAAAATTATGAATATGAGTATAAAGTTTGATAAATGCTCATACCAGTCAAAACTTACCCTTTTGGTTTCCCTTGCAATCATCTGGGTGTCTCAATGAAATTGGGGCAGCTCAGTGAATTGCTTGCAGGAAATTGAAGTTGGCTTGATGGATGAAGAAGGCATTAGCTACTAGTATAAATAAAAGAAACTAGTTTTAAATTTGCAGTTGTTTTGTAATAAATTTATTAGTCGGATTCCATGTTGTAGTCGAAGTTAATTGTAGGGAGTTTTCTGAGTATTTGGATTAAAATATGTACTTAAGTAAACCTATTTTGAATGACTATTGAGGATGTTTGGTTAATTACTGATTTTATGAATGTCTGATTTGGAGAAACAAGGGGATGGACATATCATATAAATATGGTATGTGTATGTGATAGTCTCTGATTTTTATTGCCTGAATTTATATTGTGATTTATGAAAAATTAAAGAGCTAAGGTGGTTGGTTTAAAAAAAAAATAAGCTCACAGGATTTGAGTAGGGGTATTCAAGAGAAATGAATCTGTGCATGGCAGGTAAGTGATACAGGCTTGTGCATGAATTCTGGAGAAAGAATCAATTATAACATGCATTTGTGTATTTGATTTCAAAAAAAAAAGAGGATTATGAAGGAAACAAACCTGGAAGTAATTGTATTTTTGGTTAATAGATTGAATGTATATGGATGCATTCCCAGGAATTTAAATTAGGCAGAAACGTGCTTGTCTTAGGAATAGATCTTTGTAGAAGTTTGTTAACATGAGGAATATGGGTTTGAAAGTGGTAAAAGAGGGACTATGGCCGGCCTAGATGGTCATGGGTCAAACTCTTGTAGCCTGGAACCATTTTACTTCAACTCATGAAGTGTAAGTGTTTCCAGACCAAAAAAAAAAACTCCTAGCAACACTCAAAAGATTCCAAGTATTTTTCAATAAAACACCAAGTACTCAAGTTTGCACCATGATGAACTTAAAAATGCAATATGGCTTTAATTGTTCAACCTGAAATGGTAAATAGGAATTAGTTCCAATGTTCATGCCTGCAAGTATAATTTTTGAAGTTATTTCATAGTAGAACTTGATAACTATCATAAGAACAATCAAATGCCATTTTAGTGTTAATAGACTTATTTAGGCAGAAAGTCTAGAAACCATGGGGAAAAAAATGCACGGTGCATTGCAGTATTATACATATAAGTATTATAATTGCCCAAAAATATATCTGTTGCAGTAGAACAAAATTTAGGGAAACAATTATATATCATCATATATATAATTGTCTTAATATGTTTTGTGTATTGATATGATTATATTGGTAATCCAGGGTCTTGGGAAAAATATTTGGAAATTATCTAAATATTCAAATATAGTAGAATGGGGTTTAGTGATGAACTCCTTTTGTATGTAAAAAAAAAAATCTATGTGTTTGAAAGGAGGGTCACCACAATTTTGTTTGTAGTAATTTTCTAGACAATTATCGTATTATGAGACTTTGAAATGGAGTTAGAATGGAAAAGTTACGGGTAAAGGAAGATTTGAAATAAAATAAATTAAAAAAAACCATGCATAGGTCGACCCTGAGAATGTCATGGTCGACCGGTATATGTCAACCATGAAGCTTCTTAGGTCGACTTTAGAGAGTGAAAGCATAGAAACCTAAGCGTTGCTTTAACGGCTTCGATAGTTCCTTTCTAGACAAGTTTCGATAAGCATGTGCGATCTTATAAAAATCTTCGTCAGCCCAAATCAACGTCCTAAATTCATTTCCGAACCTTATAAATTCTGTTATAACCTAAACCTAAAATCTACATATACTATAACAAAACTCTAACAAAATCAAACCTCTCCTCAAAACCCAAATCTTCTCAAAAAACAAAATAAAATTAACGTAGAAGAACATAGAGAACTAGATCTTGACGGAGCAATCGGAGCTAGCATATGGAGGGGCAATTCTCAAGCAAAGCAAATAGGAAGAGCTTAAGTTTGAGGCTAATGGAAACAATTTTAGTAAGATTGTTGCTACAATTAGTTTAATTTATTTTAATTGATTTAGGATGCTAGAAATCTAATTTGAATTATATAAAACCCCAAAATGGAATATGCAAACTATACTAGAATTGAAGCACTGTAAATTGTTAAACTTATATTGATTCACACACCCTTTACTTTTAAATTTGCAAAGCCTAAATCATTAAACCCCCAACTGAATAGCAAGCTGAAACATGGTATGATCGTCCAGTAATTATGGTTCACTAATAACTACTAACGACACAAAATAAATAATAGTAAATAATAAATAGTTTAAATTAGCAAGACCCTAATTTCAGTACGTGACCGGTCGACCCTGATCCTTGATGCTCTACCGATAGTGGTCGAACGCTTAGGGTTAGCAGTTGACCGGTAGATGAGTAAAATGCACAGTTTGAATCTTGGCCTAAGGCCCAAGTTTATTAATAAAAGTATATATAAACATAAAATTTTTGGGGGCCTATTTAAGAGAAATTGGATGCATGTTAGGACTTGTTGGGAAGCTAGTCCCTAGGAGTGGACACTAGGTCATTGCTTCGTTGGGTTTCCTAATCCGGGATCGAGAAATCGACTAGAGACGATGTATTTTCGTAAATTTCACTCACAGGAGGTTCCACATTGGGCGTGCGACACTGACGAGGATGTCTGATGGACGACGAAGAGAATCGACATCTCGGGTTCCTCCTCCCTAGGCATAGTGAGGGGAAATCAGTTCCTAGTAGCCTAGTGACTGTGATAGTAATGGAAATTTATTCCCATAGTATGCCAGTGGCAGTGTTTTCATGATTATTAGCCAAGAGGGTGATGTTTCCATGCTTAGTAGCATTGTAGCGGTGTTTCCATATTTTAGTAGTCTAACGGCATTGTTTACATTTCGTAGCTCCAGGATCGGTAATCGATCGTTAAATGTGAGGTTCAACCCTTAGTTTGATCCTTTGTAATATCCTACACAAATTGTAGTGAATGAATATATTAGACAAGAAGCCTTAGGTAACAGGCCTTTGAAATTCACGAACATTTATAGTACACCCTTAGTCATCTACTGTAGAGTTAAAGTTAACTGCACATGATCATTACATATTAAACTTGTACTCATTCACCAGACTTTTGTCTGATCTACTCCCTCCTTTTTATTTTTCCACACCACAGGATGACAGGTTAGTAGTTGACTGGGCATGATATGTGAAGGAAGTAGCTTCACTTTGGAGTTCTCATATTCTTTATTGTACAATATGCAGTTACTTACCGTACTAAAATTCTGTAAAACATATTTATACTCTGAAACTGCGTATATGACAAATAAAGTAATTTGGAGACTGTTTTTCTAAAATATCCTTTTTTGAGTATTTATGTTTTAATTTCTTCCATTGTGAGATCTGAAAGATTAGAATATCTTAGAATTTA
Source organism: Allium cepa (assembly GCA_030765085.1). Classification (NCBI taxonomy): domain Eukaryota; kingdom Viridiplantae; phylum Streptophyta; class Magnoliopsida; order Asparagales; family Amaryllidaceae; genus Allium; species Allium cepa. The sequence continues at coordinate 619,545,625 of CM060932.1, forward strand.
CCCTTGTAACTATGCTTTGTAATGTTTTGAAAACCCAGCAGCTCGTATTTCTTGGCATGACGCAAGTTCGAAAGTCACATAAGGCTTGGGATCGGTGTGTCGAGAAGTGCGGGCTGTTCCATTTGGTATTAGAGCGAGGTTTAAGATTCCCTATGATTTAAACACACATTGAGAGAACGTACTTGAAAAGTTTTAAAAAAAAGAGTTTTTCGACAAAGGTTTCCAAAAGGATTTTCAAAATGGACTTTGAAAGGTATATATGTATATATATAAATATAGATAAAAGGTTTCAAAAGTTTTACATACATATAAGTATAATAAGAAAAAACGATGTCAAGCATTCTTGCCAAGTACTATCTTTGGGAAAGTTGAAAATAATTTCCAATCACAGATAGTGAGAACGAGTACAAGTCTTAGAGAAATGGCTCTGGAAAAGCAGCTAAGGTTCTGAGCGTAAAAATTCCTATATGGTTTCGCCGGTATCTAAAGCAATGATACAAGATAAGCCAAACCCATTTAAGGGAGTGTAATTATAATTTTTTGATATGTGTATTAATACACAACAACCTATATATTTTGATTCATAAGTTAATTATTGACTTATCCCTTATAGAAGTAGACAATTTTGAGTCAGTATAAATGTTAAGATTATAACAGTTGAGGTGAAAAATAAACTTTTCACATTTATTAGATTTTACCCGTAAAGAAAGGCTGGTGGAGGTTTTATACACCAACTAGCAGTAGCAAGCAAATTATGAACTTAAAGGGGAATAAAGAAGATTAGTACCATGAGACCCATATAATAGAAATATGATATTGACAACATAAGGAAAGCTTTGAAAATTAAAGGCAGGGTTCTCAATTTAAGTAGAAATCCTATTCTCATATTGGTTGAAAGTCGCAAGGGTTTCTATTTATTTAAACGTATGACTAGAGTATTTCCATATTGAAGTTGGACACTGTATTGGGAAATAAACCTGAGTCAACCATCTTTGAAAAGGAGGATGGAAACCTTATGCATTTAAGCATTGTTAGGTAAAGTGGGATTAGGCAATTAGGTTATTATTTTCTACTTTGACTTAAGTGATAAACCAATGAAAATATTTTCTTTAAGTTAGAAACTGTAGATGTATGATATTTTGAATAGAGAGAGAAAGTTGGTTTATGATTTTATATAAACTAATTAGACAAACTTTATGGAAATTGTTTAAAAAAAATTAAGAGTAGAGAATGGATAAAAAGAAATTTTTCGATAACTATTTTAAAACTTTTATTTTGTCTTTTAGACACATTGTTGCGCATACCCTCAATGTGCACTTTGCTTTCACAATAGAACTTTTGAAAAATTTAAAATTAGAATTAAGAAGTATGTAAAGTCCGACTTTTACACTCCATTTATAAATACGAAATTGTTAGTATTTAAAAATGTCTTTTGTCAAACCCTAAATTTATAATAGTAATATGTTAAAAATACCACATTTTCTTTAAAAATACGTTTTTGGGAAATTACTTAATTATGAAAGAAAATTTAAAACAGTGTGTTTAATGTGAATTTAACTAAGTTAAGCTCAACTATTTTTGATAATTTAATTAAAGAAGAATAACATGATCTTAGCAAGAAGAGAATGCTTGTTAAAAATGAAAAGAGAGTTTAATAAATTTAAAACTTACCACTTTTATGGAAATAAAGTTAAAATCAAAGGTTTTAATTTAAAAAGGGTAAAGGGAGAATATCATGACTATCACTTAAACTTAAAAAGAAAAGAAATTGATCGAAATAAGATAAATAGGACCAAACAACCCAATAGGAAAGAATTTGATTATGGAATTTGAAAGCCTTGAATGGTTGGGACCGAGATAAAAAGAAAACGTGAGAATTTAGTGACATTTCAATGAAAGATTGAATTGAAAGGACAGAGTACTATGTCAAACTTCTACTAGTAGCGAAGGGTGTGCATCACCTTGTTTACTTTTGCCCAAGTAGGTTTAAACCAAAAAATCTTTGTGGGAGGAAGTTTGGGAAGAATGGTTTGGGTAAAGCATATTCTATAATAAGGAAAGAGAAAGCCAAAATGGTTGTTATCAAGGGATGCTATATATGCAAAGAGTTTTATTCGATTTTAAGTGTAAAAAGGGCCAAGTAGGGTATACTTCAATTCTAATATAGTAATTTAAGTGACAAATGGGTGATCTGGATATTGGTCGGTACCAAGGATATGATACCTATAGGCTACCGGCGGTCCAGGTATTGTGTTGTTTCATTGGAGGTTATAGGCGAACCAGATTGACATGAGTGGGAGGTCGTATTAATAGGAGAGCAGTCCCCACGATAGCATTTTAAGGTGGTATTAGTGGAATTTGGTTTCCATTGTAGCCTACGGGTGGTGTTACCTTATCGGGTTCGATCATTGTAGATGTGTTCCAAGTATGCCTATGTAAACCTTGGAATTGTATGGATAGAAATTTGCACATATTTGAATCTGGAAAATGTTGGGTAGTAGTTCTTAATATTATAGATTATGTGATAGTTCTGGATTTGTAAATTTAAATGATTTGTGCAAGTAAAAATGTAAATTAAGTTATCACAATAAATTATTGGGATTTAGGGAACCCTGATTTTGTTGGATAATTGATATGGGTTAGGCACAACTAAAAGTAGTAATACATTGGAAATGAGATTTTGAGTAAGTATTTTAATTCATTGAAATATAGAGGGTTCAATTGCAATTTAAATTCCTATGGTTTATCAAGTTCAGATTCATAAATAAAAATGTATCATTTGAAATGACAAGGAATACATCAAACAGAAAGGGATGTATAAATATGGAACTTACCATATTTTGTACCATCTATTTCAATATATATGAAAAGATAATTCCTTATAATTCTAAATATAACACAAATTCTGCTTTTGGGACAGAACATATAAATTTACACTAGAAACCTTTCCTTTGGGAGAGATGTTGTTCCAATGCATAAAAATACAGAAACCCCTAGGTATAAACAAGTATTAATTATCATGTTTATTGGATTAAAGTGGTGAGGCATCATTCCATATTGAGTTAACTCAACTGTGAAATAATTAGAATAAAGTGATAAGAGGTTATGTTTGAAAAAAAAACTCTCATTTATGGGATGACATTAAGTGTGGTAAGGTTTTGGAAGTTCAAACCACAAAAAGTATCCTACATAAGATTTTAGCCAAGATTTTGCAAGAGATAGTTAATTCAAGAATTTGGATTTCAATCAAGAAAAAGATATTGTAATTTGCATGCATTGAGAATGCGAAGGCGATTTTCATAGAAAATAAGATCGAGAATTTTTGGTAAGATTTGGAGGAAGGGATAAAAGGATGCTTCTCAATCATCACTCGAATTTGAAGAAAACTATTTACTTAAGGAAATTCATGGAAGACTAACTTAGAATGCACAGTTGTGTGCATAGCAGTCACACGCAAACAAAGCACCACTTAGGCGATTCTTACCAATGCTAGAGAGATTTTAAGTTATGACTTCAGTTAATTTGGGACTTTTATTATTTAGGTTGAATGTGAAGATAGACTAAACTTTCACTTCTAGAATTTAGGATGGATCCCTATAGACTCTAAATGTGATACCTAGGTACCATGATTTTTGAAGGACTGAAGAAACCATTCAGAAGTAAAATGAGATGACTTAAGTTGAATTGAATTAGAAAAGAAGTTTTGCTATTTTCAAAAATTTAAGAAATCACCAAGTTTGGATACCCTTGGGTAAAGTGGAGAAATAGCAAAGAGCTAGATAGAAAGTACCAAAGAAGGAGGCACTGCCCACATTCAAGTTGTCCCACTTGGTTTCTAGAAGCTGAGGTAATTAGGTATACCACTAGATGAGCTAAGGCTGTATGTTATGTATTGAGGATTTCATAGGGTTACAATTCATGGGAGCATACTTATGCTTTAGTTGTTTAGCGTGGTGCATGTCAACACCATTTGAGTTAGCAGTAAGGATTACAGAGAACTACTGATGCACATACATTTGGATTAAAAATTTATGCCAGTAGATAAGGATGAGAAAAAAAGTTGAAAAAAAAAATGAATTCGATTCATAGAATGACAAGAACCGCACAAGATAGGAAAAAAAGCATGTACCATGGAAGACATAGGGTAGTCCATGGAGCTTAGTCCACAATTAGGTAGCAGACAAGCAGAAAGCCCCAAGACAAGTTATAACACGACAATCATTAGGTACTTGTAGAAATGCTTATGCGATGCAGCTACCATGGTCAAACTGTGTCTATTAGGGTAAATTAAAAAGGATATGTGAGTCCCTTGTTCTCCATGCACTTACCCATATTTTTGGGCATGGGGACAAATCGACTTTGTAATTAAATAATTAAACTGATTAGAGTTTGGTAGGGAGACGATCCAGTTGTGAGTACATGAAAGCTTGAGGATAAGATCTAAACAACCCATCTAAAACATTTTTCTAATATGTTCCATTTTAATTAGGAAAGCATAGATTACCTTTATATTTAGATCTAGTTTAGGTTGAGACCATTGGATTGTAGATATGGTTGCAACTTTTTAGTAGGATATGTTATGGATGATGGATACTGATGGATGTATTTGTATGTATTTTTTGGATTGCTTGCTATACACGTTTAGGAAAGTGTATCATCAAGGTAGTACACACATACTGGCATTTAGTAACAGACTATCTCTTGACTATTGTTGTGCTAGTGGATGATACATATGGATGCTTGATTGTTTTTTATTTTGCATGTGAATGTTGCATATAAATGGAATGGTTGCGCATACATGTACATTTGAAAGTATATTCACTTAAGATGTTGCATACATTTTGGACGCATGGCATGATCATTTGCATGATAAGAGGTCGATTGGATCAGGAGACCACCTATTATTTTGCATTAGTATATGTTCACGTGCAATTTCATGTTGCATGTATATATATACAAGTTGCACTAGATAATTTTCTAAGGACCATGATTTGCCATGGATGATGTATGAGTAAATGGTTCTAGCTATTGATTGTTGTGTGTATACGTTACACTTTTTGTACTTTGAGATTTCAAGCACGAAATCCTTTTAAGGTGGAAGAATGTAACACCTCGAAATTTGACAGAAATTTAATAAGAAAATTAAATTAAATAAAATAAGGACTAAAAAGAGAATATTCATAAACGTCCGAATTTGGTTACGAAACTGGTACCACTGCGTTCGTAGCGATTTTTTGGACAATTTTCATATATAATATTTTGAAATCAGAGTTAGTATAGAGAAGTTATGGGCGAAGAAAGATTTGAAATAAAATAAATTTAAAAACGAAAAAAACATGCATAGGTTGACCTTAGGAATGTCATGGTCGATCGGTATAGGTTGACCGTGGTTCTTCTTAGGTCGACCTTAAAGAGTGAAAATGCAAAAAATCTGGGGCGTTGTTTAATGTCTTCGATCGTTCCCTTCTGGCCAAGGTTTGATAAGCATGTGCGATCTTTGCAAAATATTCTTCAGCCCAAATCAACGCCCTAAATTCATTTTTTATCCCTATAAATTCTAGCTTAACCTAACCCTAAAGTCTACATAACACTTTACTTTAACAAAACTATGGCAAAATCCAACCTTTCTCTAACTCCAAATCTTCTCAAAAATCAAAATAAAATCGACCTAGAAGAAGATAAAGAGTTGGATCTGGATGGAGCAAGCGGAGCTAGCATATAAAGGAGCGATTCTCAAGCAAAGCAAATAGGAAGAGCTTAGGCTTGAGGTGAGTGTGAATTTTTTTAGTAAGATGATTGTTGCAGTTAGTTTAATCTATTTAATTGATTTAGGATGCTAGAAATCTAATTTGTACTTTATAGAACCTTAAATTAGAATATGCAAACTAAACTAGAACTGAAGCACTATAAACTGTTAACCTGAATTAGTTCAAACACCCTTTATTATTAAATTTGCAAACCTTAAATCAGTAAACCCCAAATTGAATCGCAAGTTGAAATATGGACTAATCCTCTAGTAATTAGGGTTCACCAATAATTGCTAACGACACGAACTAAACGATAATAAACAATTGATAGTTAAAATTAGCAAAACCCTAATTTCAATGCATGGCAGGTCGACCCTGTCCCTTGGCGGTTGAGCGGTAGCGGTCGGCCGACTAGGGTTGGCAGTCAACCGATAGATGTATAAAATGCACAGTATGAACTCAACTTAAGGCCCAAGTTTATTAATAAAATTATATATAAACGTTAACTGTTTATGGGCCTATTTAAGGGAAATTGAATGAATGTTAGGACTTGTAGGGAAGCTAGTTCCTTAGGAGCGGACATTAGGTCGTTGTTGAGTTGGATAAATATTGTTTACTCAATTTGAGATCGAGTAATAGACTATTTCTGCAAACGACACTCACAGGAGGTTCCATGGTGGGTGTGCAGCACTTTTGAGGATGCCCGATGGAATGGGTGGAGAACAATGGAAGTCCTAGTATGCACGATTTCCGACGCATGTTATATAACTCAAAGGGGGGATCTCGGAGCATGCAATAAGAGGCCAAAACTACGATTGAGAGAGGAAGCAAATGTAGACGATTAGACATACCAGCAAGTTAGCATCTCAGGTTCTTCCTCTCCAGGTGTAGTGTGGGGGAATCATTTTCTAGTAGCTCAGTGGTGTTGATAGTAGTAGGAATTTATTTCCATAGTAGTCTAGTGGCGGTGTTTTCATGATAAGTAACCAAAGGGGCAGTGTTTTTACATTTAGTAGCATTGTGGCAGTATTTACATGTTTTAGTAGTCTATCGACATTATTTACATTGAGTAGCTCTATGAGCAGTGGCCCATCGTTAGATGTGAGGTTTGATCCTTAGTTCGATCCATTGCAATTGCCTACTCAAATTGTAGTGAATGAATGTATTAGACAAGAACCCTTAGGTAATAGCCCTTTGGAATTCACGAACACTTACAGTACACCCTATGTTATCTAGAGTAGAATTAAAGTTAATTGCACATGATCATCACATATTATACTTGTACTCATTCATTAGACTTTTTTTGACCGGCTCCCTCCTTTTCATTTCTCCCCACCATAGGATGACAGGTTAGCGGTTGATTGGGCATGGTACGTGGAGAAAGGAGATTCACGTTGGTGTTCCCATATTCTTTTTTGTCCATCATGTAGTTATTTACTATATTATAAGTCTATAAAAGCATATATTGTAGCTTGAAATAGTGTATATGGCAAATAAAATAATTTGGAGACTGTTTTTCTGAAATGTCCATTTTTCAATATTTATATTTTAATTCCTTCCCCTATAAGATCTGAAAGCGTAGAATATCTTAGAATTTACTCTTATAATTATGCTCTGTAATGTTTTAAAAACCCAACAACTCATATTTCTTAGCATGACGCGAGTTCAAAAGTCACATTAGGCTTTGGGTCATTGTGTAGAGAAGTGCGGGCTTTTGCAGATATATTGGAAAACCACGGAGGTGCATAATGATATAGTGGAGATAAAATAAATTTCTAAAACAGGAAGAGTAGGCACAGGGACAAACTTAGAAAAAAATTTAGGCTAAAGGACAACAAGTTTGTTTTTTAGTATGAAGGACAATGCTAGTTATAACTAGCATTTTGTACAATGTAGAACTGAATATAATGCTAGATATTACTAGCATTTTGTATAGTGTAAAAGTTGAATATAATGCTAATTATAACTAGCATTTGTCCTCCAGCCTGGAAATGAATCTTGGCGTCCTTTAGCCTTAATTTTTTCAAATCCTTTTCCCTAATTCCCTCTTTCTAAAAATGGATTTATTATCTTTCTCGCTACATTAGTATTGTGAAAATAAACAATGTTTACTCATATGTGAAAAAATGATGTGATCAGTCTAGTTTATACTTGGGAGACTAGAAATAATGTTATAACTTATATTGAGCATTTGTGCCTTGAACTTAGGCATATACACTATTTTTTTCTGAAAGTTGGTTAATTTAAATGTTTATATTAAACTTGCTAAAGTAGGTGCTAAAAGCTCTGATTTAGTGTGCTTAGCGGTAAATGCGGGGGTTTTAAGCAGATTCACTATTTAATAACACCAAATTGTAAAATCATAGTGGCCAAAGAGCGATAAGCGCTTTAGTGGAGATTTAGTTAGGCTTTAGTGGGGCTTTAACAAATAGAGCCTCCCTCAATTATCGAGTTTCTATGCGACAATATTCTTCCTAATGACAGAAATGAAGCAAGCTAAGTTAACTATTTTACTTCTTCAGTCTCACTATGATTGGAATTTTATACAAACGATGTTATTCAATGACTAAAGAACAAGGTGCTAAGTTACTAGATGAAGCGCCTGATAATTTTTTGCGATAACTTCGGGGGTGTAGAACTAGCAAAAAAGGTTATTGGGCATGAGTTTTCTTGGCTGGGAATGAGTTGCGGTGCCATAACATACGTGAGAAAACTTGATAAATGTCCATGAATTTTCTAAACTACCCCGGCGTCCCCCAAATGAACTAATGCATGTTTCAAGCATGTGGCCATTTTATATTTGGCACACTGACTTTATAGGACAATTAGCCGTACTGGAAGGAAGGAGAAAAGTTTTTTTAGGGCTATTGATCATTTTACCAAACAGGACGAAGCAGAGTCATTAGCAGATGTTAAGTCTTCGAGGATATTCAAGTTCGTAATCAAGGATATAATTACACGATTTGGATTGTTGGATAAAATTATCATTGATAATTGTACCCAATTTAAAAGTGAGTTTACATAATTCTACGATAAACAAAACGTTTCTTATTTGTGGCCCATCCAAAATATGGTGCAGTATAGGCTGTAATCAAAACTATCAAAAATAGTTCAAATATAGGTTAAATATCAAAAAAGGTAATTAGGTCGATGGGGTACCTCTTGTTTTATGGATTTACCAATACTCAAGTACAACAAATATAGGACGTATTCCCTTTTCATAAACATATGGACATGAGGTAATGCTTCCAGTAGAGGTAGAAATACCTTCTTATCGTAGAATCTCTTATGCTTGTGGATCAAATTCAGGGTTAAATAAGGAGGATTAGAAATAGTTGATGAATCTTGTGATGAGGCTACATTGTGGATTATAGAATATCAACAAAGAATGTCTTAATACTAAAAATACAAAGATTAAAGGAAGAACCTTTCAAAAAGGAGATTTGGTATTACGTTGAGTTATGCCCAACACAAAAAATCCAGTAGATGGAAATCAGGACTAATTTGGGAAGGGTCGTTAGCAATTCATGAATTGCTACTAAATGGGCCATATCACTTAAGTAGGCTAGCCGGGAATATTATAGCACAAATGTAGAATGTGGAACATCTTCAACCATATTTTATGACATTAAACAAAGTTTAAATAAAGTACTATTATGGTTTGCAAAATATAGTTATTCAGCAAGCCAGGACTATAGATATGATTTTCAACATCTCGTGTATATAACAAATGATAAGAGAATGTTGGATTAGGTGCATTGACAATGAATTTAAAAGAGAGGATGTCAATAAAATACCTTTTTTAGAGGGTAAGTGGACCAAAGGAGCCTGACATGCTATACAAAAACTTTAAAACATCAAAAAACAGCCAAAAAAGAGGCCAGTGTAAATAAAATATATTAGAAAATAAAACGAAATAAATAGAGCAATGAAGCAAGTCAAGTGGCATGGTCATTCCTAATGTCTTTATGCATTCGCACGATTCACGAGTTTATAGCATGATAGAGCTGGAACAGAATTGCTTGAATTGCCAAAGATTCTTTCCTTTCATCCAAACCATATTGCATTAGCAAAACGTTTAACCGTTATGAGTATGATTTCAGTGTGTAGGGATTTCCACCCTATCACTTTGAAGATATTGAATCATTTCTGCTTGTAGTCGATGGATGTCCTATGGTAGTTACTACTTGCAAGTATCCTACTCTCTATTTAATGCATGTATGCGCATTCAAATAAGTAGGTGGATGTTTCTCTCTGGTTTCTCACTACATAGGATGCAGTTATCATTGTCTATTAAGCCTTTGGATGTAAGATTTAATTTATTATGGAGAGCGTTCTCCATTATCTTTAATAGCAGTAGGTTTTCTTTGGCCTAGCTTGAAGGAACCGAGTCAGTTTGCATCTGGTGAAATAAGTGGTTTCAATTTTTTCTCTATTTAGATCACAATGGGCCTTTGAAGTCTAAAGGTTTTACGAGATCCAATCTATTTATTTTAATAAAATCATATTTTATTACCATTGTCTTAATCTTATTAATTAATTCTAATAAATTAAGTGTGAGATTTGAAAACGTTTGAATATACCAAATTTATTCATATTTCAAATTATGTGACAAACATGCTAAATACAAAGCAAGTGTAATTAACAAGTGACAATGAACAAATATAAGCATAATAAAATATAGATGCAATCACATCAGGATCTAATAGCGAAGGAGATGAAATGTGGCATCCTTGATTGACAAACATCCTTGATTGATTCCTATTGTTCTCCTCCTCTGTGGATCGCCGTCGTGTTCTTGAGGCTGAGCCTACCTTTTTCGATGTGAAACCTTTTATTATTACTCACTGGTCTCCTACGGTAGCTAGTGCACGTGAGCAAGTTCTATCTATTCCCGTTTGGGTTTATTTTTCTCAAATTCCTTCTGCTCTTCAACCACTGCTTGGTTTGGATTGGCTTGCTTGCAATGTCTGTAAATTGAAATGATTTGACGCTAATACGGTTGCTCGTGATAAGCTGGTGTATGCTAAGGCTCTGATTGAGATTACCCCCTTAAGCCACTCCCCACCTCTATTCCTTTTCAGCTAGTTGTTGGTCATGTAGTGGATGTCCGTGTACGTTACGGTTGGGTCCCGGACATTTGTACCTCCTGTCACTCCTTTGGCCACTTAGTTGCCGCCTGCACCCATTCTGTTGTCTCCGCTGCTGCTCCTAAGATTCCTCTGCCTCGGCCCCCGCTCAAGAAATGGGTTCCCAAGGTCTCTCTGGTTACTCCTCCTCCTGTAGTTCCTTTATTTGTCCCTGGTCCGCCGTCTTCTATTTCTCGGTCGGCATCCCTTACTGCATCCAAAGTCCCTGATGATGATTTTTTGGTTTCCAATGCTGTTCCGAATCTTGATCCGTCTCAGTTGCCTATAGTTTGGGTTGAGTCTGAGAGTTGTTGGGTTGAACGATGTTCTGATTTGCGTTACAACCCTGTGGACGATTCCTATTTTAGATATGTTACCGATGATCTTTTGGACATCCGATGCCTTTATTATAGACCGTCTGGTGATTCCTTGGTTCTTGATTTAGATGGTACATATGCTGAGTTAAATTCTGTCATGCTTGCTGATACTACCTGGGATTGATCTTTTATTTACTCTTCTGAAGCTGAGATCTACGATCCTTCTCTTGCACTCCTTTTTCGCCCCTATAGTGGACTTCTTGGGAATGTCTCTCTGGATCCTTCCCAAGTGGATGTTGTCGTTGGTTTTACCACCTCTACGGAGGAGTCATAGTCTTGTTAGTTATTTTTAGTAGCTGTGACATGTCTCTCACAATCCTGTGCTGTATTTTTTCCTTTTAGCAGTTAAGGTGTCTCTGCCTTACTCCTGTACTTCATGTTCTTTATTACGTTCGTAATAAAAAGTGGACGGTCCACTATAAAACCGGCTGGCCTTGCCAAATTTTTTTATAATTAATATAGCATTTAATCAACATGCAAGAGGTGTTATAGAACAAGATAAATATAAAAAACATGTAGAAAACAATGAAAAACATATGCCGAGACTGGATCTTTCATGACAACTTAGATCAATCCCTCTTTAGCAGAATAGTTGCTTTATGGTGCCCCTCTTCCTTTTGCATCACCATCATTGTCTCTCATAAGCAATTTTGTCTCTATCACCTACATCACCTTCAAAACTCCACCTCCTTCATGAGCATTGTAGTATATGTAGAAAATAATGCAAGTAGGAGAATTCAATTCCTCAATTCTCTCCAATCTCTTTAACCTCGGTCCATAACTTAGATAGTGCTTGGGAACTAGAACTGTATGCTTAACTCTCAGGACAAATTTGGTAGAGCTACCTTATCTCCTGATAAAATCTTCCCCCTTAACCAAGCGATAATTCAATCTAGTCTCATTGAATGTCCTTCGTAAAGATTATAATACACTTGAACAATACAGCTAAGAGTGGTACTAGAACATTGAGCAAACTTGACAGAGCTTTCCTCAATCTAGAAGCATTCAATCTTCGGCCTCAATTACTTCGTGAAATCCTTCCTCCGGGCCTTTCAGACCACTCTCCCATGCTGCTCAGATTTATGACTCAATCTCCAAAACTCCCCTTCCTATTTTATTTCTTTAATTCTTAGTGCCACCATCCAAATTTCCTAACTATCCAACTAGGTTGGCAAGCCACTGTCTATGGTAACCTTATGTATATTATCCGGCACAAGCTTAAACATGCTAAAGCTACCCTTAGAACCTGGAGTAGTGACACATTTGGCCAAGGAAACAAACTATCCTCCATCCAAAACAATCGGCTCAATTTGATACAAGAACATCTAGTTAACAATCAATATTACCACTCTTTATCTATGAGAAACGTAATCTTATAGATGATGTAGCAAAGGCTCTTCAGCTGGAAACTACTATGTTGAGACAAAAATGCAGAATCAAATGGCTTGAAGACGGTGACAAGAATTTAGCATTTCACCACTCTACTCTCAAAGTCAGAAACTCAAAAAGCAAATCATATCAATCAATGACATGCATAGAGTTGATCGTAACCTCAAAAGCAATTAATGTAGCCTTTGTCAACTTCTTTCAAAGCTCATTAGGTAGTTAAGAGCTCTCTAAAATAGATACTTCCTATGTTGATGCCTTGAAATTTCCTTCTCTAACTAAAAATAAGATCTTTGTCTTACAAATCTAGTCTCTGATGATGAAATCTCTCTATCATTATATAAACAAAGAAAGAAGGGACCCTAAAGGTTATAAACAATGTAAACTAAGGATTCAAAATAAGGACAACTTACATGCTAAGGATTCATAATCTTTAATATATATATATATATATATATATATATATATATATATATATGTATATGTATATATATATGGTGATATTGATTTAGGTAACAATGTATTTCTTATTAAATACCTTCGTGATATAAGTGTCAAACACATTTAAAATCATGGTATATGTACAATATGCACATACTTGTTTATTGAATCTATGTTAGGTTTTTTATAATTGGTTTTTTACAATTCCACATATGTTTATACATATATAGGTATATAGGTTTTAATTTATTTATAATTTTTATAATTTATTTAACTTATAATATATAAGTGTATCTTATTAATTAAATCATATTTGATTAATCTAATCCTTATTAGGTAAATCATGTTTAGCTAATTTTAATTTTATTAATTAGATCATATTTAATTAATGTAATTAAATTTACATAAAATTTCTAAAATTTCATATTTCTTGTTACTACCATTATTAATTCTCAATAAATGAAGGAATGACGACAATAAGAATGTCAAGGCAAAAGGATCTCGTAGACAAAGGAAGTGTTTAACTAAAGAAAACCAAGCCATCAAAGCCAATTGCGAAGCCCTAAAATGATGCCACATCATTAATGTCGCCTATATCATCAATAAAGCACCATAATTCATCAAGGCCATGATATCGAAAGACAACATATCGTAAGCTATCAATGTGATAGAGGCATGATATATCACCAATGCCACTTCTCATCAATGCCACCTCTTGAATGTCTCTTCTCTTCGTAGTCGCCTCTTATTAATGCCGCTTCTCTTCGATGCTTCCTCTTATCAATGTCACACTTCATCAGTATGAAAGGCTACAACGATGTCGCATCATCTACTCCCCACTTCCCCAATGTGATAAAGAATGTCGCATCCTATCAATATAAGTAAGATGATTACTCCATGCCAACAATATACAAGAGCACATCGCATGTGACCAGTACGATATAAGATGTCGAATGCCTTCATTTCTAGGGATGTTGTCAAAAGTTATCAAGCTGCATGTAATCAGAATGATGGTGCCATAATCCTACAATACACTAAAGGATGTCGTAAATCGTCAAATCAATGCAATATCCCAAGTGCCATCGAGATGGAGCTTGATACCAAAGATCAAGCATGCCATATTGACATGTGGCATCCATGCTGCAGTTTTCTACCCCTGTATAATGGACCTAGGAGCATGGAGGAGGGGGCGACCAATACTTTTCTCATTCCTTACTCTTTAATCTTGTAACTCTAAATCAATTTGGGGATTTTAGTTCCAACTATAGCCTTGCAACCCTTATTACAAATAAGGTCTTGTACATGTACAATCGCATAGTATATTGAATAAAGAGATAAGATTGTTGGTTTATGATTCTCAAGCATATATAACTTCAACGTGATCATTGGCTTCATTATTGAACATTTCAAACTCTTGCGACTTTGTCAAATAAGGCCTTGGATATTCAACAACTCCATAGCGTATTAAGGAAGACTTCCTAAATTGTGATTTATTTCGAATTCTCAAACACTTGTGATTTGATCATAAATTGTTTCGAATTCCTAAACATTATGATCTCGAGGTTAATATGGATTCAACATGGAGCATGTTCATCCCTAGCAAGTTAACCTAAGACCACTAAAGATTCTACTTCACTAAATTCCATTTTCCTTACACTTTTTGGGTGTTAGTGAAAAAATTCATTAAAATTTTAGCGCTAAAAGGAGGGCTTGAACCTCCATCTTCGCTTAACCCACAAGTGAAACTACCCTTAACCTATATATATGGCTTAAAGGATTTATCCTTACCAATCACATCCCAGTAAGGAGATATTCTAAATACCATCCAACCTCATCGGGATAATAACTATCTTCGAACAATAATATTCTGAACCTCAAGTAGCTAGGCCAACCTACAAAATCACGGGTGATCCTCAATTTCATGAAGAGAAAGCATGAAGGATGTTAGCAGTACAAATCATGTAAGATACGAAAAGGCAAGTAACTCCTTATGATATAGATAAATGGAGTTTAAACCTAACGTTGGGCCTACACCAATCTTTGCTTTGGGAAAGGAAGATACAAAAGATAACGTCTTTATAGAAATAGGAAAGAAAATTCAACTCCAAGCAAGGGGAACCATTTTTGAAAGAGAAATAAAATGAGTCTTTGATCAATTCGCCAAAAAGTGGAAGAATGTGCTTAATGTTTCCATAAGTTGAACGAGACCAAAGCTATTTAAAGAGAAAATTTGCTATGTGGGCTAAAGAGCCCGTCATATACAACAAAAGAGCTAAGTAGAAATCAAGGGAATCGTCCTCCCAAAGTTCATGAATTTCTAAGAACTATTCTCTCTTATCGCTTCTTCTGAGGATATTTACCTCCTAATCATGGAAATGAAACTACTAGCCTTCTTAAAGAAAACGACCAAATAATGAAGGAAATCATGAAGGAAAATATTGTCATTATCACCGCTCAAATGGCCACGATACTAATCAATGTCGAAGCTTGGAATGGATGACCAACAATTTCCTAGGATAAGGAGAGCTTAAAGAATTTGTAAAGAAATGTTGAATAAGTCAATAATAAAAAAGATTCTTGAAATGAAACAAGTATATCTACTAGATTAATCATAGAAAGGAGTAAGAACCACCTAAAATAAAAGAAAATCCTATATCATTACATATAAGGGCGAATAAAGCCTTTGATCCCGCCATAAGGGCCTGGTCAAAGAATGTCCTAGCGGGAGGTCAGTGTAAGCCTTTGGTCCCGCTAGAAATGGCCTGGCCCATACATCTGCAATCCTTTGGTCCCGCCTACGTGGTCTGGGTGGAGTGTCTCTCAAAGGGAGGATGGAGTAAGCCTTTGATCTCGCCTAAGATGGGATGGCCAATGCACTAAACCAGCCTTCAATACCGCCTATAAGGCCCGACTGAAGCGCCTCCTAGAGGGTGGTCGGGTAAGTCTTTGGTTCTGCTTATGATAGCTAGCTAAATGCACCAGATGAAAGACCTAAATCATTACCTAAGATGGGGATAAAGGGTGCGATCCAAGTTGAGATCACTACCTAAAGATGGTAATCAATCAAAGCCTAAATCACTACCCAAAGAGCAGTAAGAGTCAATCTTCTAGAGGAAGATCAAAAACAAAAGTAAATCAAACTCAATCCCAAAGAAGGATTGAGGTAGTCTTCTAGAGGAAGATCAATTACAAAAGAAAATCAAACTCAAACCTAAAGAAGAATTGAGGCAATCTTCTAGAGGAAGATCGATTGAAAATGAGCCATTTGTTCTCCAAGGAAAAAGCAATCTTCCAGAGGAAGATCAATAAAAAATGAGGCATTTGTACTCCAAAGCAGAAATCAAGAAATCTTCTAGAGCAAGGTCTATCAAATATGAGTTGTTTTGGTTCAATGAAAGCGAGAATTCTCCTTTAACGCAAAAGAAAATATTATTGCCAGAAGGATTTTCTGGTCTTTCATTCATATATTGCCAGATGAATTTTCTAGTCTACTATTCAGATTATCATTACCATATAATTTTCTGATCTTCTATTCAGATTATGATCATTGCTAGATAATTTTCTAGGCTTCAATTTAAATGTCATTATTTCCAGATGATTTTCTAGTCTTTTATTTAGGTTACTAGACCAGATGGTTCTCTGTTCTTCCCTTCATTATTCAATCAAAATTATTACCTATTATGGTAATCAAATCGAGTTCAATACCTATTATGGTTGGAATTAAACTTTCTTATTAAAATAATAGGAATCTCCCTTATTAAGCAAACTATTGGATGTCTATTAATGAAGAAGCAGACTCTTACATCACGATAAAAATTTATGGTCTTCATACTAATCAAGATTCTGAATGCTCAATGAACAAGGCTTCTGGTTCACTTAACAAATAGATTGTTAGCTTTACTATTAAAAGCATGAAACATAAGAAAGTAAGTTTATTTTCCAAATAACAGCTACAAAGCAGCATGATAAAATTTAGAAGCTAACTACAAGTCTCAGGCAAAGATAAAGACAAATAATAGAATTCAAAACATCAACCATTTAGGTATGAGTTGATTTACCATTTAATACATTATGTACAGGAATGACAGGAACATAAGGTTGGATAACAAATAAGTCCAACTAAAACATTCACAAATGATTCTCTGTTAAGAGCCAAAATCTTAGGCCAGTTTCCTTAAATCTTCAACAACCGAAGATGAATCGGTTATATGAAGAATTCTACATCCAAAATATGAAGAATTGCTACACTTAAATTTGTTTAATCTCCTTCTCTTTCTTGCGAATAATATTTGCATCGTCGATTGAATCGATTTAAACTTCACTGCATGATCGAGCGCCTTGTTGGCTCCTTTGAGAAGTTGAATCTTCCTCTTTAATTTCTCAGCCTCCTTTTCGAAAGTGTGTTTTCATGCTCGAGTCTCTCAACCTTATCCTCATAGGTATTAAGACAAGTAGAAACCTTATCACTCCACAGCTTTTTAAAAAATTGAATGCATTCAAATCTAAATTTTTGAGACCATCTAGCGTTTTTTCCATCATCCAAGCCTTGAGGAAGGTTTAAAAAAGTAGAAAACTTTTCTTAACCAATCAAAAGGGTAGGAGCAAGAAGGGTGGATTCGCATCCACTTGCGATGTTATTCGGCATTTGACCTAGCTATATCCGAATTGAATTGACAAGTTAGACTCGAAAACCATCAAGGCCAATAGCCCAGAGCGATGACTGTGGGGTCCAAAAATCAAGTACAGATGATAATATGAAGCCACGATTGAATGGACTTAAGGGATATGATCTACATGATGTTATAACTTTGGAATATAAACTAGTTTAGGAAGGGGATTGGGTATGATCCCTCTTAACCGAAGGGATCAGATTACTCCAGCAAAACAGAGCGACTCAATGGAATTCAAAATCCAAAGGTCAGAGACACATAAAACTTTAGAAACAAGATGAGGGGACCCTAGGGAGTACACCCTAGGGATCATACCCAGACCGCACCCCAAAAAGCACAAACAAAAGGGGTCGACCCTCTTCCCTATAGAAGGATCGACTAGAATCAGACAACATCATGTATTGCAACAATGATTGGTTATTCACTCAAGCTATCCTAATCTAATTAGTATGAAACTTGGAGGCTTAGCATCATACAACATGGAGAAGCTCCCATAGGGATCACACTCCCAAAATCACTGATCATAGGGATCGACCACGATCCTTATTTCTTAGGATTTGGGCCTTGCGATCCCTCATATGGGCCTCTATCGTTTTGGAGATCCTTCTATCGAATTCTCAAGGAGAGATTTCACCGTCTTCTTCTATAAATACAGACCTGATTGTTCATTTTTAGGATTTGGATGCTACTGGCACTACAACAAAAAGTGTCTTTTATAGCGGCATATAGCCGCTATTAATCACAGCCATAGCGGTTTGATAAGCGCTGTATATCGACATGTTATAAAAAACTGTTGAATATTTATAACACAAAATATGCCGCTATGGTTGAGCTTAGTTTTATAACGCAAATTCGCCGCTATGGTACGTTAATTCAATAGCTCATTGTAGCTGCTATAATACAGCTAAATCTCAATGGAACTGGAAATCTTTATAACACCATTTTGCCGCTATAAAATATTTATTCAATAGCGATCATTTCACGCCATTAAATCAACATGTTATAGTATTGATAAATTCTTTTACAGCTTATATATGCCGCTATAAAAATCGTAGATACACTTTTCAAGAGCCATGCCTATATATTACATTTTAATAATAGCAATCAAACTAAATCATAGTAAACAATATACTCTTTTTCAACTAAATCAAACAAAAACGACAATATTTTATTCCCTTTTTCAACTTGCATTTCATTTTTCTTACAAGTTTATAACTTGCACTACATTTATATTTGCAATATAAAAAACAAATACATTGTTGCATTACTACTTCTCTGCCACATTCTCCTCTGTCAATACATTTGCATCACTCCCCTCACCTACAGTCATCTACCACTGTCATACTGCCTTCATCTGCATCTACTTCCATTTCAATTCACATCTGTCTGTTGCCGTGCAAACTGTCAACACATTTACCATCACCTAACTTCACTGCACAGTGATATTACGACCTCAATACTATCCTCTTCATCAAACTGTCAAGGCATCTTCTTTCTGCAATTTTCCACTGCCTCTTCATCTGCAATCTGCACCAACAAAAATTTATTCTTCCTCTGCTAACATTCCCCTGCTTCCTTCTACCCGACTGTCACCCTCCTTTTCATTGCATCCATCAACTAATGAGCCACTTTTCCTCTGCTAACAAGTACTTCTCAAACTTCCTCCAACTTTCATTGCATTCATCAACCCCCTGCTGCCTCTATTCTCCGCACCATTTCACTTGCATATCACCATACATACTGCCATACAATTCCACTTCCTCCTTTACAGTGCACGCCCCCAATACTCCATCCTATGACAACTTCTTCACCACTTCTCTAAACCACTTCAACAGTGCCCAGTGCATGAATTAAACATGTTGTAGTATGTTCTCTGGACTGTCATAGTAAACACAATGGGATCAAAACCAGTTGACATGAATTAACCATGTTGAAGAAAAGATGGATTATAGTAAACAATATACTCTAACTTATAAATAAGAAAGCTCGTACTTGAGATTCTAGAACATAAGACAATCTTTGCATCTTTTTCAACATAGCAACCTCGATTCTCTTCTCAGTAACCACATCCCTCCTCTCCAAAATATCATCCGAGACATGAAATAATTATTTCAATATTATCCAACACAAAAAATATAAATCAATCTTAAGATATCGATCTTAAATTTAAATTCAACATCCAATCCACTAAGAAATGAAATTCGAGTTCTATTACAATGCTGTTATGTTGATTTTTAGGATTTATTACAATACTGTTATGCATAAGAAAAGAAATTCGAGTTCTATGGGTTGGACCGAAAGAGGCTAAAGATTTTTCGTCCAATGTAGAATGTTGAGTATGGTGTTAAAAAAAGTTGATGGCAATTTTGATTCGGTTAAATTTAATGGGAAAAAGCATGCATTTTGATTGATTCAAGCTGTGCAAGAAATCATGAAGCTGTAATTTTGGCCAACTAGTTTGCTGGCAGCAGTATACACTAGAACTATAAAATTGGTCATCATGATATGCTGCCGTTGCAATTTTTTTCAATTTTTTTTGCAATTTTGTAGGTTAAAACAATTCAGTTTTCTTTAATACATGAGACTTTGAAAAGGTAAAATCGTAGGATGATCAAATATTAGGGAGACTATGGGTAAATGATAATATTTTTTTTTAAATGTAGAAGAAGTATTGAAGAAGACATGTTAAAAGCATTTCTTTATTCACTGTTGCCACTGGCCATATAATTTTAGTTAAAATAAAATGCATCTTACTTTCATACTTTGATGTATGTGCCATAAGTGAAGAGTTAATCTATGATGACAAACAGCCTCAAATAAATAGCTAACTTAAAATTTACAATTTTGATATCTTAGTTTATATGCACTGCAATATGAATATCTGTTCTAATTACTACAGAAAGCTGGAAATAAATCGTAAAGTTCTAGTGTGTGAGTTTTCCTCAAAGTGAGGTTACCAGAATTTATGAATGAATGTATTGATATATTTCCCCACTTTCTGGACACACGATCACAAGCATGCTAGAAGAATTAAAATCATTAGGTCACTTCATGTTGTTTTGCCGTTATACCTTGTGTCTTTTCATATGCGAAGTTCAGTCATACTTATCTCATAATTGTGTATAATGGTATAACTATTATCCAGTTCAAGATTTTAGATCTTTACATGTGAAATGGTCTTGATAGACATATCAAGGGTTTTAGCATAAATCTATCGTATCACGGAATACTTACGACTTTCTAACAATCCCCATACTATGACATTAGATGTAAGTTTTATTTAACAATATTAATTTTAACAGCCATTGACTGTTATCAAAAGAGTTTGCGTTTAAGGAAAATTAATATAGTACATTGGCACATTATTTAACTAAACTTGGACAGTAATTGTCAATGAATTAGACTTATTCATATGTATTTGGTGATCATGTCTATTAGATATATTGGTAGATATACCTGCCAAATCAAACATTAAAGTGATGCCCCAGGCATAAAAAAGGATTGACCACATCAAGAAGATACATTATAAAATATTAATTTATATAATATTTATAATACATACATGCTAGCACAAATAAGTCGGTGCACTTGGCTCAATATAGCTAGAGGAAATCAGGGATAGTCCAATGTTTGGTCTTATATTACACCCCTATTTCTCAAATACTTGAAAACATTTGCAGTACTGGGCTATGTGCTCTAGAGAGGCACAAGTGAATATATAGGCATATTTGTGTCGCCATTGTCAAGACTCAAATTAGTTGCTAGATTTAGGTCTACGCTACTGAAAAATAAATAAAATACTGTACTTAAATCCTCTGGGACAGCCAAAAATATATCTAAAACAGGACCGATTCTACTTGTTTACCCCTTCCTCCGGAAGTAACTAGCACTAAACATAAATGTACAAATTAAGTACACTTGTTATACTTACTTTATTATTCGTCATGACAATTTGCATTGACAATCACTCAGGCATGACATTATGTGCAGATTTTGTATGTTGTGTGCACCACTTCAATGCAATGTAAAGTCACTACATGCTAACAGATTAAATTAGTACGTAAGCGAGTAATACAAATAATGAAATTATACATAGATAATACTAGAACTGTAAAATATGAGACTTACAGTTAGGGGAATGATTGCATCGATCAAAAGAGGCATTCTATCGAGCTATTCATCAGCAATAGGCAGATTCCGCAGTTTACCCCATTACAAACTTCATAAAGAAAGAATCACTGACACTCACAACTACTGGATAATGAAGTGCAATAATCAAATACCAGATTAGAAACATAAAACACAATTGAATGAAGTGCAATAATCAAATACCAGATAATGAAGGTATAGTCATCCAAAGACAGATTATCGAAATGCACTAACTAATCTGGATTGTTAACTTTTCAGTTCAAAGTCTCAAATAAATGGCTGAACCATGATCTGATTTCCATTAGAGCAATTGTTTAAACATATTAGAATATGAACATATATTTGACCAAAGTATGTGCTCTCTATTTTCAATTTTATACATTTCTCGAATTGGGTGTTGGATTTCAGTTAGGGGTAAATTTCGCGACCCCCACCCATAGACACACACACAATAGGCTATTGTGGAATCCTTTCAGCTATAGAACAAAACATGACTCCTTAATCGTGCTCAGTTATAAACAACAGAATTATATAAAGAGCATAGTTCAATTCTTGTCATTTTTACCATCTGAAAGCTAGAAATCATAATCATATTTAATCCATATAGGAAAAACGTTACGTTACTATTATCAGAAATAAATAAGAGAGGATACTTCGTAAATAGTGATTAAGGAATGTAGTTATTGTTTTGTACCTAAGATTTGAAGAGATTTAGGGTTTGAATTGTGAATAAACTTGAGTAAAATCGTTAACCGACAAAGAGCTCATGAAAAATGGCATCTCTGAACTGACGAAGTAACCAGTTGAAGTTTACAACCATAAACGAAGTTCAGAATCTGGCAGATATTGATGAAGGGAGAAATCAAAGATTGAAGGTTGGAGATCAGGGCTCCTGACGCCATTGACTTCACAACTGTTGAAGAGCGAACCGTAGAAGATCGAGGATGGGGTACAATAGCTAAATTTTAAAGATTGGAGATGGAGTAAAATTTCAACTAGGGTTATTTTGATTTAGGAGGGAAACGAAAATGGCTGAGTGTTATTTTGGGAGGGAGACGAAATTGGGTGTGTTTTTGGGAGGGAGAAGAAAATTTGGGGCCAAAGCGTTGCATATGTATATACAAAACAAATCGTGTAAAAAAAAGTATTTAAAGGAAAACAATAATGCTTTAGAATAATGCGTTATTAAATGGTGTTATTAATAATATATTTTCTTGTAGTGTGGTTGATTTGTATTCTTTTGTAATTAAGGAATTTCATCTGATCCCTCTTGTCCTCAGTTTACAATGTGATTGATAAAGCTATCTCTTCAAAGTGGACGTAGGCAAACAACGCCAAACCACTATAAACTTCAGTGTCTTTGTTATTTGCTTATTTCTTATTGATTTATTGTTATATTCTCTCTATTTACATTTAATATTCTTCATTTATTTCTCTACTATAAATCCCTTGGGTGTTTGTGCCAATTTTTGGTGCAAACATTTCGGTGCTTTCACTGAGAACCAAGATTCTCAGCTTTATTTGGCTCCTTTTGTTGCCATTGGATTGCACGAATCCATGGAAGAGATCCAGAATTATTTTCAAATAGTTTATTTGTTCTATTAAAATCTGCAAAAGTCCAAGGAAAATTATCAACAATGGTTAGGAACACCATATCTAGCTCTCAAAACGCAGAAGGAAACGAGAACTCTAGCGTCCAACAAGGGTCAAAACAATCTACCAGTGGATGCCAATACTGCAAATCCAGTTGATGTCCAAAATTCGACTGATTTCATCACAAGGGCTGCTTTTCAGAACCCAATGAGAAAGCCCATGGATAGCTGCCGCCAGTTAAACCAGCAGATTCAAGCCAATATTGATCTAATGAATCAACTTAGGATCAACAATGTAGGAAAACTAGAAAGGAAGAAACTCCCTATTCTACATCGGAGAGCTCAACTTCATCAGATGACCATCACAGGCGCAGATGTCGTTGAATCAGTGGATATCATGCAGAAGCATTAGGACATCAACACAGAACCATTCTCGGGCTGCCAAGACCGATCAGACCCAATCCATCTATAGGGACCGGGGCTTATCCTTCCTCTAGAGGAGGAACCTTTTGTGACGACCCGAACTCGATGCTCGACAAACGACATCGAAATCCATATCGCCAGAGCTTATAACAACATTAGATGATAAATAATGCAACAAAAACAAAAGATGATAACATTGATATACAACATAGATACAATGTTAGATACATCATTTGATAACAACAACCCAACGCCATCAGAGAATATATCGACATGAGAAAAGTCTTCAAGAGAATCCAATACTGCAACTCCAAACCAAAACTCCAAAGCCAAAGCTCTAAACTTCAAGCTCGAACCACCATCAAGCTGAACTTGTAGCAAATGCAATCCTGAATGCGATTGCCAAACCAAAAACTTCAAAGATCCAAAGACTAAAGAATTTTTCTAGATGCTACCAAACCAAAGACTTCGAAGGCTATCGAATCTACACCTGCTATTTGATTATATGAAAAACCCAACTCTAGACTGCCCGTATGGAAAATTATGGGCACCCAGAGTTTAGGAAGTGAACAATAAACTCCAGGTCAGTCATTGTACTGGTATGAGCAAACAAAAATAGTTTTGAATAAAAACAAAGAACAAAATAATTTAAAAGAAATCCGCAATGCTTTTTGGAAGATGAAACTACCATAAGGCCTCCCAGCACACACACCACGCAATCGCATACTTGTGGGAGATTTTTCCTTATAATAGTCAAACATGCTTACAATGCAAAATCCTTTTTGATATTATTATTAGTGCATAGTGGAAAATATTTTGAAAGTATAATATTAATCTTAGCCAGCATATGTACCATTACATTATGCCTGCTATAGCTACCACCTGAGGTGGCAGGTTATACAATTGTAATCGTAAAGGGCACGTATTGGTGATTAGATTTCCAACAAATGGTCAGGCTAAGGAACTTCTTATTGCCATATGGGTATGCCTCTGGAGGGTGCTCCGAGAAACTACCCGGATCTCTGTCAACACAAGGCCGGTTTAACCCCTTTCCAGGAGTAACACCTAAAGATATGCCATCCCCGGTCGTTTGCGACCTTTATCCGAGGATCCTCAACCATAAAGCAACAACCACACAGTACTAAATTTATAGTGTCCACATGAGTTCAGTATCTGGGCTTCATACCATGATACCACCCCTTTCCAGAAGAAATCGACATACCCTAAGGGCGAGACCCCTGCAACCTTGCCGCATCTTTCCTGTTTCGACCATTTCCAGGGTGTGATGTCTTGATGCAGTCTCGCCTACAAAGCTATGCTTTTCACAAAAGCCATGCTTCGATCAACAAATGATCAGCGGCACTTCGTATGCCATATTACCAAATTGGGAATGTATCACTAGTTACCATTAACTACATAACTTCTGAGCTCGTACGTCTCAGAGAAGGTGGTTAAGCTAAGAGAATAAATTCTCCGCCACCAGACAGAAATGCATTTGATAGAAACTAGCTTTACATCTCAAAGTGTAACGTCAGACACACATCCATACAAGTCTGTTTCGGGTTCGAAAAGAACCTAAGACACATCCATAGAAGCCCTTGCAATCCGGGAATTCACAATCCCGATCGGACTCCCCATCACATATGGAGATCTCTATACCGTAGCTACTTAGTGCAGTCATTCGAAGGGTAATTCTTTCACTCTCGAAAATACCCGGTCTTCACCACCGGTCTTCAAATGCTATCCATAACGTCGTATCATTATTCAGAATGGGTTATATGATACAAGGTCCTCTCCCGGCTAAACCGAAAAATGAGCGCAATATTTTAAAACATATGGATAACGAGATTTCAGTTAAGTCACAACTTAAAACCCAAAACTTTCCTTTCAAATGGTTTAAACAAATTACCATTTCCAAATCTTTAAACAAAAAGATTCACTTCACAAAGTTCACCCATCTTTCACAAAGATTCAATCATAGCTTTTCAAAACTATTCATAATTCAAATCTTTTATACAAAAGATATACCTTTAAGATCCTCTTCGATTTTCAAAACAAAGTTCAACAATCTTTCACAAAGATTCATTCATAGCTTTTAAACTATTTTCATTTCAAAAAACTTGAAATCCATTTAACACAAATTGGAAATTCTTTCCTTATATTAAAGCTTTTATTATTTGAAAATAAATAGTTTTCGTTTCGGAAAAATCCGACTACAATTGTACAAGTTAAACCCCTTCAAGTATAAAGCTTGGTTTAAATTCAAATTCCCCAAAACAATACTTTTAAAATGGTTTTCACTTTTATCAAGTTATTCAAAAATAACTTTAATCTTCAAAAAAGATTTTCACTTTTAACGTAATTCCATTCCAAAACCTTTTGGATTCAAAATTCAATTAAAAATATTATTTTCTAAAATCTGTGACTTAACCAATTTTCTCGTGCAATCAAAACTTGTGTGTATGCTGTAGTCTAGGGGTTTTACACAATAGTGCAACATCATCAATCATCACAGATTCAAACACAACAATTATAGATAAGCGATATATTTTTAGAACGCTTATCTTCCGTTCACAGATCTACAGATAAATAATATACATTCATCACAGATAAAATAAATTACATTCATCATAGCTTGAATCGAAACAATTCATATCACAAAGCATTACACATCAAAGATATTAATAATTCAAAGCAGTTTATACAATTCAAACATCCATAAGTAAGGTTAGTTGATCATCTGATTAATTGAAACCAGTCACCAATCCTGGATGATTAGCATTAGTTAATTAAAATTTATGTTAATTAATTATCCCTCAATTATTTATTAATTAACCTTAATTAATGAATTAATAAACATTTAATTATTAAAGAATTAATCTTAATTCTTTAATTACCCTTAATTAATTATCGTTAATTAATTAATCAATAAATTAACCCTTAATTTATTACCATTTAATTAATTACAAT
The DNA here is from genome assembly GCA_030765085.1 of Allium cepa. Lineage (NCBI taxonomy): Eukaryota > Viridiplantae > Streptophyta > Magnoliopsida > Asparagales > Amaryllidaceae > Allium > Allium cepa. The sequence goes on from CM060932.1 coordinate 619,572,509, forward strand.
AGGTGATTACCCCTAATTACTTTCCTCAACTAAATCTTTGATTAATTAATTATCCTCAGATTAATTTATAATTTACACACATTAGTTATCCTTAATTAGTTATAATAAGTAATTACCCCTAATTACTTAATTAACTTTAACCATTAATTAATTACTTTTAACTAAGTAATTATCTTTAAGTAATTAATTATCTCTAATTACTTACATTAATTAATCTTTTAATTAATTAATTATTCTTAATTATTTTCATAATTAGCTTAATCAATCTTTGATTAAGTAATTATCCTTAAAATTTTCTTACATTAAATAATTATCTTTATTGAATTAAATCAAGTAATTTATCTTTTAATCACTTAAGACTTTAATCAAATCAAAAGACAATCACTTCATCTTAAATTAATTTCTTTAAATATTAAAGGTTATTTTTTAATATATTTAAAACACTTTTTAAACTTAGTAATTTTTTTAAATAATTTATATTAAAAACCTTTAATTAATATAAAAATAAATACGAATTGTATAAAAGAATTTGTTTACAAAATTCGTCAAAGCTTAATTAGACTTTATAAAACTTGATTAAATTTTTAAATTTAAAAACTGTTTTATACACAAAACTATCAAACCCGGGCCAATCCTTAGTTTCCCCGAGCAAAACTTCGAGCTTCACCCAGACTTCATCTGCTTCGAGTTATTCTCGCGAGAAACTCGAGCACAAACCCGAGCGTATCATAATCTTCCTCAAAACCATTACCACCCCCAAATGCACAATTTTGCGCGTGCACGTGCACGAAGATCGACGCTGCTCTGATCGCCGCTTCGATCACCAACACATCATCGACGACACCCTCAGGCATCACGAACACTCAGAACCCATCATCTCGTTGGCAATCGAAATTGAGTATATTCAACTCCATCTGAAACCGAACCCAGTCACCGAAAAGCACCCTGTGCCGGCTCCTCTGACCGCCGTAGACCCTACAACCACATCCACAGATTTGCCTGAACCTCCTCCTCATGTTCCCCCAGGTCCGATGGCCTTAAATTCACCATCGACGCTGCGATGATCACAGAAACTCAACCAACCACAAAAGCAAATTGAACCCTAATTTGACGTCCACCCGCCGCGTTCATCTATAAATGCTTCCATTATTTTTCCATGATTCCCCTACTCACCAGGTAGCTTTGACAGGAAGATTGATCCATGGAATGCCATTGATCGACAAAATTTACACAAAACTCATTTTTGTTCAACTCTATATTTTCCATGAATCCCAAATTTAAAAATCATAATATTATCGTTAAAGTTCGTCATTTAAAAATGCGAATTCAATTATATAATCAAAACATAATGATTCAATACTTGAATTTTTGCCTTAAGTGATTCTCCACTGTAAATATTACTTTTTTTGGAATAATTATTGGGTATAAACACCTGAAATAAATTTAAAAACAATATTGCAGTATTATGATCATTTTTTATTTGTAAATCAAAATTTAAAATTGATTGAATAAAGTAACGTTTGAATTTTTCTTTAATGGCCTTAAGTTTGAGCTTCAACAAAGTATAACATATGTATGTATATACATACATTCAGACATGCGAACACATAGGACATTAAAATATTTTGCACAGCAACTCAAAGCATTCATCACAACATCAAACACTTAACCAGATTCAACTTAAAAATTGGCTAATTTTCTCACCTAAGAGATGAAGAAGAGAGGCCTTGAATCTGTTTTGAACTAGAATGTTTTGAATTTGTATCTGGAATCTGATATATTGAAGCTGAGTTTGATTCTTGTTCCCAGGCTTGCTGTTTAAATTAAATTGAATTGCATGCTTGATCTTTGATTGATTACCGGTTTAATTTCTTGAATCCTGAAGCTTCTTCTTGTTTTGCTTTGAAGCCCGGCTTAATTTCCAGACTTTTGATTTTCATTTGCATTTGCAACCTGATTTGCTTCAGGCTTTGATCTGTAATTTTGTTTCAAATTTGTATTTGTTTGATCCCTGAGGTGATCTTGCTTTTGAACTGCAATAGTTTAATCTTTCTAGGTTTTGAACTTTGTTTTTGTTTTGATATAGAGATGATTTTTCTTTCTTTTTTTACTGATTTTAGTTTTGATGTTGAAGATATGAGAAAAGGGATGTAATTTGGTTCTACTCTTCAATATATAAATTTTTAATTCATTTTAAAAAATTAATGCCACTTGTTACCACATGAAAATTCTTACTTAACACTCTTTAATTTCTTTATAAACATGCTTACACTTGTTTAAAACAAATAAATTTATGTTTAGCCCTTGTTCTAATTAATTTATAATTTATGTTTAAGTCCTTTATTTTAATTAATTTAAAAATTGTGTTTTAACCCTTTATGCTATTGTAATTCATGTAATATATTTTAAACACTACAAATAATATTTTAAATATAACTTTATATCATATCTCCTATTTAAATAAATACATCTTCTTTATTAATCATTTACATAAATCTTCAAAGAAAAATGGTTTTAAAATTTAAATTGCGCATAAATAAGTATATTAAAACTTTATTCTTAATTAGCCTTTGAAAAATTTATTATATTAAATTCAAAACATCATTTTTAAATAAAAATGCATATTTAATAAAATTTGAAACAAATTCTTATTAATTTAAAAATAAATTTTTAAATCCAGTTCATTTCCAATATATTTATTATTGAGTTTTCAAATTTAAATTTCAATTAAAAATCAATGCATATATATATAAACAACTAATATTTTTACTTTGGAAAAACTCAATTTAATTTACAATTTAATTTCAAAAAATAATTTAATTATTAAATTAAACTTGGCTAAAACCGGGAATGTTACAGATTCCCCCTTAAGAAAATTTCGTCCTCTAAATTTGCCAGGGAGACAACCAAAAGATGGATACACAAAGATAGAGAAATATCCTTTCAAATCAAACCGAATATTTATTATGCATTTGGCTTACCAAATCAGAATATCAATAATGGATATGAGAATAATTCTATCTAACACTTTACGAAATACTCGGGTTATCCGGATCTACGAAATATGCAGGGACCTCGGTTAGTTTGAAGGATAACTAACTATTCGTAGAATATATATGGACCCAACATAACAAATAATAGATACTCAATTTAGATTGGAATATCCCAAGGTATACACTAGTTTGTCCTTTTTCGGACTTTGATCTTTCACAAGAAATTACAATAGAATTTCAGATTTGGTTGAAATCGTACAAATCTTCACTTTTTATCAACCAATTTATTTCAATTTAAAATTTCCAATTCTTTTGAAGTTAAGACTAAAGATGAGAATACGAAATAGAACTTATCTACAACGATTAGCCAGGCCAGCATCACACCGTAGCTCCTTCTCGTAGATGCCATGAAGACGTCATAGAACTGGAAATCAAATAATGATCAAAGAGATTCATAGAGAAAGGATTGTTTCCTGGTTGTTGCAGGGCATTGACCAGTTGAAATTGTACTTCCCCGTCCCCTACCTCGTCCTCTTCTTCCACTCATTCTTACTATCTGTAAATAGTAAGAAAACCAATTTAAGCATTCAGACGAGATACCTTAGGGAAAAACAACAGTTAAAGAAAATAGACTGAGTAATTTTGGTTTTCAGTTTCATGGGTTGTACTCATTCTAAGGTAAACAATCGCATAATCAACCAATTTGCAACCAAGTTAACAAACATTTAATCATTCAACATATTTAAACTTTCAAATCATTATACTTAAAATAATTTGTGGATTTATTAGTAAATAAGAGTACCCACCTTTAACCAAAATTTTCACTTCCTACCAACATTCATATCATCCAACACTTGACTAAATCTTTTTATCTTTACCAAATCTTTTCCGTAGACTTTCCTTTTAATCTTGGGAGCACTTCCTTCTCTTTTTCCCACTCCGAAGTTTCATGACTTGCTCTTTCTCTTACATATGTTCAGTCTCATCTATTTCCCTCTTCCTCCATCATTTCTTCACTTTGTAGGTGCTAAACCATCTTCTAATGGTATTCAAAGGTCTTTGGCAAAGTTTGGTGGTGTGTGGAGTTGATTTGATATGATTTTAAAAAAGTTAGTAAGAAAATGGAAGAGAAGAAGCCATTAAAGCTCTAAAGAAGAAGAAGAGAGCTTAAAAAAGGAAGAAGAAGAAGAATAAAAAGTGTGAAAAAAGTGAGAAAGTGGTTAGTATTTATAGAAAAAGAAACGAAGTGGTAAGTTACCAAAATATCCCTTTACCAAATTATCAAAATAACCTTACTTACCTATTAAGTAAGCTTATTTTTTTCAACACTTAACATCACATTTCAAATCATTACTTTATGTCATTTTCACTTAAATATTAAGTAAAGAAAGTAATAATTATGTTTCTTGATTTGATGTTTACTTTATGCTTTGAAATGACATTTTTTTCGTTTTGTGCTTACTTTTTGTTAATTGTTTTCTAGAAGTTTCTAATTTTGTTGAGTAAAGACAAACTTGATTAGTGAATTAATTAGTACTTACCCTATTTGAATATATTTTCCTATATAAGAAAATAAATGTGCGACGACGTTGCAACAACTTTTAATCGACAAAATGTTGTTTTTCGACAAAATGTTTTACGGTCACATTTTGACGTTTTAGTTAAACTATTTATTTATGTAAACCAAATTTAAAAATGAAAATTTTACTTCTTTGAATAAATTAAAACATGTCTTTTTATATTTTAAAATCATTTTAAAATAATATCAAAATCTCTAATTTAACAGTGTATGTAAAACTGACAAAATGCGACAAAATTTGGTTAGTTTTGTAAAACGATTATTAACATACTTTTAAATATTTTAATATACTTTTATTATCTTTACTAAATGTTTTCAATAAGATTTAACTTTTTAAATAAATATTTAAACCTATTTATTTAAGCATTCATTTATTTTTAACAAAACTTAACTTTTGTTAATTTGTCCTAAAATCCAAATTTATACTTTTTAAATTATCGACTATAAGAATAAATAATTTTTCTATTATTATCTATTATATATAACTTGTTTATTTAAGTTTTAAACCTCATTAAATCTACAACAAATGAAATCTTTAATTTTTGAAGTAGCGAAGTTACGGGTCGTTACACTGTACATGTCTAAATGCATGATACCTCAAAGATCATTTTTGATCTAAAGTGTTATATACTTTCTAATGTTAAATACTTGAGTTGCCCCTAGTGTCTTATAAGCACTTGGTAGTACTCAAATATTTACTAAGAGATCATAAATTCCACTCAACTAAAATATTAAGTGTTAATACTTTCAATTAGTAATTAGGTTAGAGTTTCCCCAAATGTCCCATAACCATGAGGCGATACTCGAATATTTACTAAGAGATTGTAATTTCCATACAGCTAAAGTATTAAGTGTTAAATACTTCCAATTAGTAGTCAAACTAGTGTCGCCCAAATGTCCCATACCCATTAGGCGATACTCGAATATTTACTAAGAGATTGTAATTTCCACTTAGCTAAAATATTCCACCATAAGAGTCAAATAATCCGATAAAGTGGTACATAGTGTTGCATACCAGTAGCACTACTAAGCCATGTAATTTAAATTCTTACCTGATAGAAGTAATATTTTTATATAGAAATTACTTCTTAAATCATTTAAACATTGGTCTAATAATCCTAAAATAGCTGTATTTATTAACTATGCTACTGTATACATATAGAAAGCTAATATATATATTTTTATATTCATCTTTAAAAGCAGTATTACTATTCAAAATTCTATAATAATATTTCAACATCAAAATAATTTTAAATATAAGACTCAAGGCCGTATTTTAAATCTCGATTTTGAAATCGGTAACATATTCTATATAAGGTGTTTTCTAAAGAACATGTTTAATATAACTAGTTTAAAGATAATTTCTTTTTATATATAATGTATTTAATATGTATATATAATTCAAAATTATTTAGAATAATGAAATTCTTTAAAATATGAAAATTCCTAAAAATTCAAAAATCAAGGAAGAATAAGAAGCAAGAAATAAAAATCCAAATCCATAATAAATAAAATAAAAAGGTTGTAAATTAATTTTATGGACACGAGGATATAATTTCCTAAAAACACTTTTAAATCCGTAATTTTATTTTATGGAAGAGCTGTTTATTTAAAAAGGCTTTTGAACTCTTTCAAAATCATTTAAACACCTTTTATAACCAAGATCACTTGAAATTTAAATTATCACTATCATAACAGATTTAATAATATCATACTATATTTTGTTGGTTCCTTCTAAAACATTTCCAAAATTATAATATACTTATAAAGTAAATTTAAAAGGGTTTTGGGAATAAATGTTTCTCATCTTTAAAAGCTTTGAATAGAAGTTTTCAAATAAGGAATAAATTAAGTATATAATTTTCTATATATTATATAAAATAAATTTCAATAAGGATCAAAATAGATGTTACCTCACTTTGAAAATCTTTTAAAAACATTTAACCAATTCAAACAATATACCCATCAAAATGCAACCTCTAGAGCCAACATTGCTCTGTAACGTATAATTCCATAATATGAAATTGTTTAGTGATTCAAGTTGCTTTCCAACAACTTCGGTCATAAGAACAATGTACATGCATTAATATATATATATATATATATATATATATATCTGTGTGTGTGTATAAAATTCAATTCAATCATCAACACCCAAGTATTATCACACAAACAACCATGTCAAGGCTTACAAACGAAATTCATAAAGGTAGAGATAAAATCATGAGCTAAAAACAACTCATCTTAACCGAGTGACGATCAATACATCTTCACTAGCTTCAACATGCACTCAAAAATTCCAAATCAATTGCTAGCCAAAACCCTACCTAATCGTCGCTTCTCTAGTTGCCAGCACATGCCGCCTAACGCCCGGCCCCAGGCATCCCAGGTCGCAACCTCCCTCGCCTCGTCAATCACACCAGCCACGTGCATGATTTGCTACATGTCACAAGTCGCCGTCCCTGATTGCATCGCCTTCTATCTCCACCTTCAACAGCCCGCATTTGTTTTTTCCTTTCTGAAAACTTGATTTCATGATTGGGAATTTGGGCAGAGAATGGAAGCATTGATTAAGGGTTGGGTATTCTATTGGATTAGAAGTAGGAAATAATAATTAAAGGCTTGTGAGAGCTATTGTTTGCTATTTGTTTTAGTGGGCTTGGGTTTAGAAGTGTTGAAGAGGGAAAATGGAATGGATCAATGTTATCCTCAACTAAGTCCTTATATTAATCGATTTCTCTTTTATCACTTTAAATTGCAAATTGGATCTCTTTATTCACATATGAATCATTCTATCATTAAATTATAGTCTCATTTCCAATTTTGACGGATATATCGTATATTTTCTCCAAATTATTTAAATTTAAGAATTACTCATCTTTATCAATTTGTTGATTTTAGTTGAAAACAAATAAAATGCCTTTTCACCTATGTCAAGTATATTAAATTATTTACACTTTAAAATATTATATATTCATTAAAACATTTCATTTGAAATATATTGCCTAAAAAGAAATCTATTAACCAAATCAATTTTATAATAACACAATTCTTTATTAAACAGACTTTAATTGAATAATAACCGTCAGAATTGAATTTAAACACTTTTGTTTTAATGAAATTAACTTAATATCACGCTTCAAAATAGGGATGTTACACCGGATGTCTGAATCTTAAATCAGACATCCGGATTGGTGTTCTCTAGAATTTTTTTATTTTTATTTTATTTTTGTATACTTAATTAGCTTCTTCTTAGATTCAAATATAGACTTAATTTTCATATTTTATCGAATTTTGTGCATAGTCTCTATCTTTATTTACACAAATTCAGCTAGTTAATTCTAATGATTATTTGTATGTATGTATGTGTATGTATAATTTTTTATCTAACAGCCTAAGCGCTTTCAAACAAAAACTCTACGTATATTCAATTCATATAACCAACTTAAGGTGAAATAAAAAGGTATTTGATTTCTTCATTCATCCAAATCAACCCAAACTTTCTCATATAAAGGTTTAAATCTATAAAATTTAGAGTGAACTACTCTAATATATCTTTTCTCCCTTTTCTATTATGTTTTCTATTCCACACTTACGATGTAACAACCCTAGATTTTTATGTATATTTTAATTCTGACTTTATTTCATTTTGAAATTTATTTTAAACTTGTTTCATTTCAAACATTTCATTTTAAATATAAACTTTGATTATTATGTGAATTATAATTCCAACTGGTATAAATTGAATATTTTACTAAAAAGTGGATTTCTGGTCAAACTGGTCAAACTTTGACTTTTTAAATTTCAAATTTAAATATTTAAATTATTAAATTTTATATTTTATTATGAAAATAGATTTAATAACTTGAATACTGCTTTTCATTTCGTTGAAAATGGATTTAAATTGTGAAAGTTATGTATATTTCAATATTGAGTGCAATTTGTTTTATTTAGCAATTTTGTCTATTTTAAATTATATAAATTATATTTTATTTTAAAATGTGTCATTATGTTATTTTATGTATATTTTTGTCTTTTAACATTTTTTAAGTGATAATAAAACTTTTTCAAAATTTACTGTATTTATTTCCTACTTTAAAGGTCGTTTTATATTTTTTCTGCTATTTTCTTCATTTAAATTATGCTTAATTAAAATTTATATATTTTTTTATGAATGCAATTTTATTTTATGTTATTATCTTTGCTATAAATTTTTTTACAAGTCCATATAAATTTTTCAAAGTTCATTCTGTTTATTTTCCATTTTTCTAGACTAGTTTGCAATTTTATGCTATTTTCTTATTTTAACCTTATATAATTAATAAATATTTATATATATTTTATATTTTGCAATATTTTCGAATTTTTGACTGAAATTATTATTATTTTTAATAATATAAACTTATATAAATAAATTATAGGAAATTTGAAAGGTCTTAAACTTTTTATATTCCAAAGTCCTTTTATCTTCAGCCTTTTCGTTTCTCAACTTACACATTTATTTTGGCCATTCCTTCTCAAGCCTATAGCCATGAGTTTTTATGAAATTCACGTGAGAAAGCACTTTCTCACTTCAATTTTCACGTCCCTTTCAGATCTGAAGACGAAAGCTTTGGTAATGTCCTTTTCTTTCCACTTTTCTTAACATTTTATTTAATTTTTCTAGTGGATTTGCACCTGCCTTCTTCATCTCTATATGATCGGCCTGCCCTCCTCCAACCCTAGGCCACCTCCACCAACACCCCCTATGGTCAACACTTCCTCCAGCCCATCCCCATCCTTGGTCGTGCACCCATGATGGCAAGATCCACCTAGAAAATGAGCAAAACATCACCTAAATTCCAAGCCTAGCCTATATTTTTGCACCACCACTTCAACCAACCTTTAGCTGCCACTTCCTCCACCACCACCAGCTCAGACCTGACCACCACCCTCTGCCCCATCACTCACCACCATCTAGACATCAGGCCTTGACCTTAGAACCTCTGGCCGAACCCATTTGTAGCCAAGATATGTTGTATATTGCCTAGTTGTTGAAGATGTATGCACCTAGATCTATGCACCATCAAAACCATCATAAGCCGACCCATGCTGAACCCAAACCAGACCCTATAGCATGCCATGGCTGAGCTAAACACCTACCTAGCTGATGCATATGAAGTTGAGAACAAGTGCAATGCATTTGATTTTGTTTTGGGCTTTTATTTCTAACATTGTTTAGTGATAAATTGTTTTGAAACTTATCTATGTTGCATTGTTTTGTTCAAATGTTTGATCAAGGATTTTAGCTTTGGCTCTCCACTCTCAAGTCATTTCCGTATTGTCGTGCCTTCATAGTGTCTGTATTGTTTTCTTTGGTAGCTATCTCTAGCTCTGAACAGGTGAGTTATTCTCACCAGACAATCTGTACCTATATAACTAATAAACCGACACCACTTGAATATGTAAATGTATTTCATCCTGTCATAGCTGCTATATTATGATCATATGATGTTTACACTTGTTATTGCACCTGTTATATCACATGTTACTATTATATTACACTATTATGTTATTTATGTCAGTTAATCACACTGCAAGTTCCCTTTAGATTAGAATCATTATGGGTTGAAATGATACATACCCGAACGGACTTTAGAATAGGAGAAAATCATTATGGGCTGAAATGATAGGCCTGAATGATTTTTCAATTATTTTCATTCACTTGGGATTGTGGGTTTGAAATGACCAAACCCGGGTTTTCTTTGTAAATTACGGGTTGAAATGATATATTACCCCTATCACTTTACCTAGGCTAGAAAATGAAATACAGACCCGTTGTTAAAATATGTTTTTCTAAAAATTTTAAAATATTTTAGAAATGTAAATATTATAATATTTTAATTTAAATTTGATTAAAAAATGATTTTTGTAAAGCATTATTGATTTTTAAAAAATTTATAAGTGAAATAAATAAATGGTAAAATTAGAAAATCTGAAATGTAAGTTATTTTGAAAACTATAATTTGGTGATAAATGGAATTTAAATTAAATATGAAAATATGATAAATTTATGATATTTTGATTTAAATGAATTTAAAATGATTTTATAATATATTAATGATTTTTTAATAAATTTAAAATGTGAAATGAATGAATATTTAAGTTGAAATTTTGAAATATAACTAAAATTGGAAATTAGTGAATTTGGCTTAAAAGTGAATTTTAAGTTGAGTAAATAAAAATAAAATTAAGTTATATTTGAAAATTTTAAACTTAAGTGTTAAGTTAAATTTAATTTAATGAATTTAAAATTTAATGTTGGCATTTAATAAGCAAATTATTATTAAATTTTGATTTTTAAATGGAGGTTTAACTTTATAAAATCATGAATATAAGGGTATTTGAATGATTGTTTTAAAAGTGAAATTATATGATTTTATAAGTTAAAAATGATTTAAATAAAAATATAATTGTTTGTGAAATTATACTGTATATTTGAAGTTAATTAACTGCATTTCTGAAATGCTATTAATTCTAATGTAAATGATAATACACCATTACTAAGTGTTGTAGTTGATAATAATGAACCAAATGGCTAAGTTTAATTAAAGGCTATTATAGCATTTTTGTAAATGTTATAATTGTAGAATTTAACAAAGTTTTATTTGAAACTAATGTAACCCTATTACAACAATTTTAAATGCTATCTTTTGTTAAATTGAACTGTTTGAATGTAACTTTCGGCATCAATTTCTAAATGCCGCGAAAGTTGAATTTTCATCTGTTTTAATAAATTAAGTGAATAAATGAATTTTGAAAGACTAAAATTTTAGAAATTAATAATTTAATTATTAAATATAATAACTTCATTTTATGATTTAAAATGAAGTAATTTGTTTTGAAATATAAACTATTTTGAAATGTGTTTTGTAATGGTATTTAAATTAAATAAAAACGAATGTGGTTTGGAAGATATGATATTTTGATATTTTGAAATGGATTTTGAATGATATTGAATTTTGGAACGATATTTGATTTTTAAGTATAAAATACCATTTTGAAATTTTAACCACGGGATGTATTTAATTTATAGTTTAACTGATTCTTAAAGGATGGGCGATCCCAAGCATCCTTTAAGTTATTGTGCATTTCTACTACAGTTCACTTGAGTTGGTTTACATTATATAAGTATATATTACCCTGACTCGAGTGTTTTGTGTTTTACTTTATGCTCGGGTCAGCTTGAGTATTCACAGCTTTGGATTCTCTTTCTGGAGCTGGTCTTTGCTGGAGTTTCTGCTTATTTACATTTATATCTACTTTCTGTTCTAGCTGTTCTAGTTTATCTCATGTATTAGTGAACTTCTATGTATTTGAGATTTCTATTATGTTGTTTTCAGATTGTATTATGTTTTTGGTTTGAGACTCTGCCGTAGTAGCTTCATGAACTACTATGTATTTTATATTCCGCTGCGAGTTATTCTGATATTTCTGTGGCTGTGATTCTGTGATTGTATTTCATTTGCTCCAAATTTATTTACAATACGGTATTTTGAGCAATTCAAGTCCGGCGTGTGTGCCTACCTATGCACTTACAATGGATACGAATGGCTGAAAATATCGGGTTGTTACAGTTGGTATTAGAGCTTTGGTTTTAGGCAAACCTTAGCCTGCGGAGAAAAAACTCATTAGAGATAGGGTAGAAATATCCTAGAATGAGTGAAATCAATCTCAGAATCCTTTCTTTGTGAGAGAACGTATTTTCAAAGTATAAATGATTTCCAAATGATTTTTAAAGGAGTTTCAAAGATTATTTTGGTATAAAAATTTTCTTATTTTTGAAACCAAGATTTTCTAAACTTCATTCCTTCTGTATCCACCTTATTAGAAATCTTTTGATTAGGATTCTTATCGGTTTCGATTCCTTGAACTTTGGAACGCTTCCACTTGTTCTGAAATCCAGTCTTGTCTTCCCTATTTTATCCATTTTGATTTTGGAGCATTCCAGAACTCCACTTTGGAATGACCTCTCTCAAGATTGGTGATTCCGCCAATCTTTGAATGATTTGTAAAGGGGCGAAACTTCTTTACAATTGGCATTGATTCACCGGAGATTTCTATATCCTCGGTTTACAATGCTATCTATCTCCTGCTCTACCCGGATTCTATCTCTGGCGATCGAAGGTCGATTTGCCTTAGATTTCCGCATTGACTATATTCCTGAAGTCATGGTTGACCGGTTAGGGTCACCCGCGATTTATAATGGCTTATTCATCTTCTACTTGGTAATTAAATTATCTCATCATCTTCTATTTGGTAATTAAATTATCTCATCTTTGTTCGAGCTTATCTTTGAACCAGAATTCTATTTGATTAGGTTCCTCTAAATTCGAATCTCTGTTTGTTCTGAAATCCATCCTTGAATCATCCCTTGGAAATTGGTGTTTGATTGTATTTTGAAATTGTGCATACATCGGAATTATTATTTTGATAAGGATGATCCTATTTTGTATATAAAAGTGAATGTTTTCGGTAAAGATTAAATACCTTTTAAAATGAAATTTTGAAGCTTTGAAAGGATTTGAATTTTGAAAATTTATAAGAATTTGACTTATATAAAATGATTTATAACTGAAGGGTTTTTGAATTTGAATTTCGAGGAATCGAACTCCTGTGTTTTGAAATCGGTTTTAAGATTTTGGAAAATATATAATAATAATAATATGATTTAAAGATATTTTTTCCAAATAAGAAATGTTTCAAATGTATTCGAATGAATTTCAATGATTTCGAAGGAATTTCAAAGAAGTTTTTCAAAGTTAATTGAAGTCCAAAACTCACTTATGTCGTAGGAAAATAATTTCGGTGATGAATGCATGCATCATCGACGTTGATTTTCGAGTTTTTGAGTGGGGGAGTGGCCACTCTAGTAGCTTTGCTATGCGAGTGATTCTTTGAAACCAATTTTGATTTCAAATTTCGAAGTATGGTTTGATATTCGAAAGATTGATCTGTATACATATATTTGGAAAGATTTAAAGTAAGCCGGTGTTCAGTCCTCGAGTTTCAGATTTGAAATCTAACTTTTGAAATAGATTTACTAATTTAGTGTTGATTTCCAACTCTTGGATTGAAAATATGATTTCTTCGACTATTTTGTAGGTTCGAGCACTTCCAAATCAAGGTTAACTTTTCAAAGTCAAGAAATATTGAAAGTTATAAGGTATTTGGTAAAGAACATAAGTTTAGTCTTGTATGATTTAAAGTATAAAGTAGTATGATTTAATCTTTATTTTGATAAAGAATGTGAATTTGAAATGATAATTGATTTTGATAAATGAATGTTTGAAGTTTATATTTGTATGAAAGGATATTTGGTTTACTTGTAATTTGAGTTTATATAAAATATTAAGATTTATGAAATGAATATTTCAAAACTAAGTAAGAATGGAGTAACATCTTAGTAACATCAGTTTCGAAATGTTTTGAAAAAAAAAATTAGTCTTCAAATGTTTGAGAAAATTTTTGGTTTTAAATGTTTTAACTTAGTAGCATCTTTATGAAACTATATATTTAACAAGTTGGAATAGATACATAAGTTGTACATATGCTGCTTTATTCACATAATTAATTTGATCCAGGTTTGAGTACACAAGTTCGAGGCGAACTGGACCATTTCATGTTAGGATTTTTCATTTGATTCTTGATGGCGAATATTTGATATGGATTTTGGGCTTGATTATGGAATTCTCTATCATAGTATATGGCTATGCAAGGATACTGATGGCTTCTAGTCGAGAAACCATATTGAAGTCCGCATTAGGGAAGTCGAATGGACAATACTAGTTCGAAAGCGAACTTGTGTGACCAAGCGAGCGATCGAATGTAATGTTGCGAAATGATGACATATATAAGTAATAATGAAGTAAAATTTGAGATATATGAAATTATAAAATTTATTTTTGAAATATGGTATATTTAAGCCTTGAAACATACTTAAGATTGAATAGTTTATTTTGTAAATCAAATCTATATTTGAAATTTGATAATATTTGAAATGGTTTTTGTTGGAAAACTAAATCGAATTGAAACTGATGGTTTGAATGGAATTAAAATTTGGAAATTTTAGATTTTGGTTTAATTGAATAAATTTGTGAAATGTAAAGAATTAAGGGAATGTTTTATGATTTCAAATGTATGATTTCAAAATGTTATGATTTTCAAAGCGAAAAGATTTCAAGTATTTTGGTTTCGAAAGATTTATAACTATGAAAGTATTTTGACTTTTGAAGTGAATATATGTTTGAAATGGAAATGAATTTGTTTGACCTAAATTTTATTGATTTGGAAATTTGGATTATTTTCTAAATCTATTGTTTGAGAAACTTTGAAACTAAATATATATAATTAGGAAGAAATGATTTGGTGAAATCATATATATATTTTGAAACTGAATTGATATTGAAATGGTTTGAAATTGAGAACCTTGTTTGTTTAAATACTTTTATTTGGGAGTTATCGAACTTATATAAAAGTGATTTGTATAAGTATGAAGTGATTTGAAAACTATTGATCAGTAGAGGTACTAAATTTGTAAATTGAGATCTTATATAATCGAAGTCTATATAAGTGTGATTTGATATACTTTTGATTTTGGAAAGTATTTGATTTGAAATGAAATCTTATATATAATGGACTTTATATATGTATGATGTTTGAAAGTGATTTTGAAAGGTACTATATGATACATATTTTCGAAGTAAAGATATGGAAAGTGCTGTCTTCTTGATATCCGCTTTGTGGCCACACTGTGGATTCATTCTATCGATATTATTCTCTCTCTTTGATTTGGGTTTTCCGGATATGATACTCGAGTGTCCATCGAATTCCATGGCGATCTCCATGGTCTTACGAGCGCGGCTGCATAGCGCAACTGTCTGGCTGAGCTGGCCTAGGGTTACGGATTGTTTCCTGGGGGATCCAGGCGTAACCATTGTGTATCCTACACTCTATGTAGGTCGCATTAGTAGCGAAACTGCCTGGCTGAGATGACCTAGGGGTACGGATTGTTTCTTGGGGGATCCAGGCGTAACCATTGTGTATTCTGCACTCTACTAGTCATCATGCGTAACTCGCAGGGCTGAGAAAGCTTACGGATACAGATTGTTTCCTGGGGGATCCAGGCGTAACCATTGTGTATTTGCGATCCATGGTTAGACAACTATTTCAGTTTGGTTGATTTGTTTGGATTGTACTTTCCATATCTGTTTTAAATGAGTTTTCAAGTATTTTCACTAGGTGTTGAAACAAGTCTACTAAGTACCTGAAGAAGTCTAGCCTTGCGCTTGATCAACGCACTGCCAGAATCTACAAGAACGAGGATAAACTTGTTAAGACATCGAGTTATAAAAGTATCTTGATAAAGTACTATATAAAGAATATTTTTATCAGTTACTTTCCCGTCTAAAGATTTTAAAATGTTTTAAATATTGTTTACTTTGAACCATCAGATTTGAATCAAATGACTATTCATCATACTATAAAAAAATTAAATTGAAATGTATAATGTTTTAAATAATGGTTCATCCTTGTCTTTCAACCTACTTTCCCTCCTAGCTACTCTTTCCCTACCTTCTTTCGGGATGTCTTCCAACCTATTGTTCTTCCTAGTCGTTTCTCCGCTTCCTTCCTTTTTGAGGACGAAAAGATTTGAGTGGGGGAGAGTGTAACAACCCTAGATTTTTATGTGTATTTTAATTTTGACTTTATTTCATTTTGAAATTTATTTTAAACTTGTTTCATTTCAAACATTTCATTTTTAAATATAAACTTTGATTATTATGTGAATTATAATTCGAACCGGTATAAATTGAATATTTTACTGAAAAGTGGATTTCTGGTCAAACTGGTCAAACTTTGACTTTTTAAATTTCAAATTTAAATATTTAAATTCTTAAATTTTATCTTTTATTACTAAATAGATTTAATAACTTAAATACTACTTTTCGTTTCGTTGAAAACGGATTTAAATTGTGAAAGTTATGTATATTTTAATATTGAGTGCAATTTGTTTTATTTAGCAATTTTGTCTATTTTAAATTATATTTTCTTTGTCATATTTTATTTTAAAATGTTTCATTATGTTACTATGTATATTTTTGTCTTTTAATATTTTTTAAGTGACAGTAAAACTTTTCCAAAATTTACTATATTTATTTCCTATTTTTAAAGGTCGTTTTCTATTTTTTCTGCTATTTTCTTCATTTAAATTATGTTTAATTAAATTTTTTTTATGAATGAATTTTTATTTTATGTTATTATCTTTGTTATAAATATTTTTACAAGTCCATATAAATTTTCCAAAGTTCATTCTGTTTATTTTCCATTTTTCTAGACTAGTTTGCAATTTTGTGCTATTTTCTTATTTTAACCTTATATAATTAATAAATATTTATATATATTTTATATTTTGCTATATTTTCGAATTTGTGACTGAAATTATTATTACTTTTAGTAATATAAACTTATATAAATAAATTATAGGAAATTTGAAAGGTCTTAAACTTTTTATATTCCAAAGTCCTTTTATCTTCCGCCTTTTCGTTTCTCAACTTACGCATTTATTTTGGCCGTTCCATCTCAAGCCTATAGCTGTGATTTTTTATGAAATTCACGTGAGAAAACACTTTCTCACTTTAATTTTTACGTCCCTTTCAGATCTGAAGATGAAAGCTTTGGTAATGTCTCTTTTCTTTCCACTTTTCTTACCATTTTATTTAATTTTTCTAGTGGATTTGCACTTGTCTTCTTCATCTCTATATGATCGGCCTGCCCTCCTCCAACCCCTAGGCCGCCTCCACAAAAACCCCCTCTGGTCAACACCTCCTCCAGCCCATCCCCATCGTTGGCCGTGCACCCATGATGGCAAGATCCATCTAGAAAATGAGCAAAACATCACCTAAATTCCAAGCCTAGCCTATATTTTTGCACCACCACTTCAACCAACCTTTAGCGACCACTTCCTCCACCACCACCAGCCCAGACCTGACCACCACCCTCTGCCCCATCACTCACCACCATCTGGACATCCGACCTTGGCCTTAGAAGCTCTGGTTGAACCCATTTGCAGCCAAGATATGTTGTATATTGCCTAGTTGTTGAAGATGTATGCACCTAGATTTATGCACCATCAAAACCACCATAGGCCGACCCATGCTGAACCCAAACCAGACCCTATAGCATGCCATCGTCGAGATAAACACCGACCTAGCTGATGCATATGAAGTTGAGAACAAGTGCAATGCATTTGATTTTGTTTTGGGCTTTGATTTCTAGCATCGTTTAGTGATAAATTGTTTTGAAACTTATCTATGTTGCATTGTTTTGATCAAATATTTGATCAAGGCTTTTAGCTTTGGCTCTCCAATCTAAAGTCATTTCCGTATTGTCGTGCCTTCATAGTGTCTGTATTGTTTGCTTTGGTAGCTATCTCCAGCTCTGAACAGGTGAGTTATTCTCACCAGACAATCTGTACCTATATAACTGATAAACCGACACCACTTGAATCTGTAAATGTATTTCATCCTGTTATAGCTGCTATATTATGATCATATAATGTTTACACCTGTTATATCACATGTTACTATTATATTACACTATTATGTTATTTATGTCAGTTAATCACACTGCAAGTTCCCTTTAGATTAGAATCACTATGGGTTGAAATGATACATACCCGAACGGACTTTAGAATAGGAGAAAATCATTATGGGTTGAAATGATAGGCCTGAATGATTTTCAATTAGTTTCATTCACTTGGGATTGTGGGTATGAAATGATCAAACCCGGGTTTTCTTTGTAAATTACGGGTTGAAATGATATATTACCCGTATCACTTTACCTAGGCTAGAAAATGAAATACAGACCCGTTGTTAAAATATGTTTTTCTAAAACTTTTAAAATATTTTAGAAATGTAAATATTATAATATTTTGATTTAAATTTGATTAAAAAATGATTTTTGTAAAGCATTATTGATTTTCTGAAAATTTATAAGTGACATAAATAAATGGTAAAGTTAGAAAATCTGAAATGTAAGTTATTTTGGAAACTATAATTGGTGATAAATGGAATTTAAATTAAATATGAAAATATGATAAATTTATGATATTTTGAATTAAATGAATTTAAATTGATTTTATAATATATTAATGTTTTTTAAATAAAGTTAAAATGTGAAATGAATGAATATTTAAGTTGAAATTTTGAAATATAGCTAAAATTGGAAATTAAGTGAATTTTAAGTTAAGTAAATAAAAATGAAATTAAGTTATATTTGAAAATTTTAAACTTAAGTGTTAAGTTAAATTTAATTTAATGAATTTAAAATTTAATGTTGTCATTTAATAAGTGAATTATTATTAAATTTTAATTTTTGAATGGAGGTTTAACTATATAAAATCATGAATATAAGGGTATTTGAATGATTGTTTTAAAAGTGAAATTATATGATTTTATAAGCTAAAAATGATTTAAATAAAAATATAATTGTTTGTGAAATTATACTGAATATTTGAAGTTAATTAACTGCATTTCTGAAATGCTATTAATTCTAATGTAAATGATAATACAACATTTGTAAATGCTGTAGTTGATAATAATGAACCAAATGGCTAAGTTTAATTAAAGGCTATTATAGCATTTTTGTAAATGTTATAATTGTTGAATTTAACTAAGTTTTATTTGAAATTAATGTAACCCTATTACCACATTTTTAAATGCTATCTTTTGTTAAATTGAACTGTTTTGAATGTAAATTTCGATAGCAATTTCTAAATGCTGCGAAACTTGAATTTTCATCTGTTTTAATAAATTAAGTGAATAAATGAATTTTGAAAGACTAAAATTTTGGAAATTAATAATTTAATTATTAAATATAATAACTTCATTTTATGATTTAAAATGAAGTAATTTGTTTCGAAATATAAACTATTTTGAAATGTGTTTTGTAATGGTATTTAAATTAAATAAAAATGAATGTGGTTTGGAAGATATGATATTTTGATATTTTGAAATGGATTTTGAATGATATTGAATTTTGAAACGATATTTGATTTTTAAGTATAAAATACCATTTTGAAATTTTAACCACGGGATGTATTGAATTTACAGTTTAACCGATTCTTAAAGGATAGGCGATCCCAAGCATCCTTTGAGTTATTGTGTATTTCTACCACAGTTCACTTGAGTTGGTTTTACATTATATAAGTATATATTGTCCCGACTCGAGTGTTTTGTGTTTTACTTTACGCTCGGGTCAGCTTGAGTATTCACAGCTTTGGATTCTCTTTCTAGAGCCGGTTTTTGCTGGAGTTTCTGCTTATCTACATTTATATCTACTTTCTATTCCAACTGTTCTAATTTATCTCACGTATTAGTGAACTTCTATGTATTTGAGATTTGTATTATGTTGTTTTCAGACTGTATTATGTATTTGGTTGGAGACTCTGCCGTAGTAGCTTCATGAACTACTATGTATTTTATATTCCGCTGCGAGTTATTCTGATATTTCTATGGCTGTGATTCTGTGATTGTATTTCATTTGCTCCAAATTTATTTACAATGCAGTATTTTGAGCAATTCAAGTCCCCTGTGTGTGTCTACCTATGCACTTACAATGGATAGGAATGGCTGAAAATATCGGGTTGTTACATAGGATTTTCCATCATTACTATTCTTTTATACTTGTATTTGATGTGTAGTTCAAATAAAATCCCGACTGAAACTACAACTCCAAATTAAATAATTATATTTTAAATAAGGTATAATTATAAAGGAATTTAATCACTTATGAATCATCACAACATCGTAATCAATTCATTCAACTTTTCAAAGCTTTCATTCTTCTATCTTGATTCGAACTCCTTTCCTTGGCCTCCAAGCTTTATTGATTCTCTCTTCCTTCTCTCTTTCTCTTTTGATTTTGATTCTCTCTCTTCTTGGAATTAGATATGTTTTATTTTATTTTTGATGTAGATATTTTTTGTAGAGCATAGGAGTATTAACTAGATTTGAGAAGTTTTTGAGGAGGAGGAAGAAGAATTGTACGTATAGAATAGAGAGACGGCAGCTATGGTTTAAAGTGAAAGGAATTAAGGGTTAAGGCTTCATATTTGTAGGTGAAGTCTAGGAATATACAAAATTATATGTTTATTCATACATTGCTTATCCTTACATATACATAAAATTTCTTTCCTTTTATTTTCTCAAAAAGATAAAGTTTATATTCTCTCAATTATTATCATTAATTATGATTCGAATAAGTACTATTTATTATAGTTCAAATCAATTAATATCATTTACTAATATTCTATGCATGTATTATTATTGACAATTGTAGGAAATCATTTGTTAACATTCCAACATACATGTATGTATGTATATGTGTGTGTGTGTATTTATTTACATTAATTAGGAACCATACTCTTTATTGGCAACCAAGGAACGGCTGCTAACTCCCTAGAATTGAGAGATGATGGAAGAAAGGTCCCTCGTGAAAAAGTTATGAAAATTAGGTCTCTATTTTTAGTTTTTGGCTAATTTATGCGACTTTTGCCTCTGATTTTGATGTTGGACCGATTTTCTAGGAGGGGACAGCTTGGTAAAACATAACAAAACAACGACCTAATTTACATGGGTTTATGAGTAGGGACTTTTTATACATGGGCATTGAGAATAGGAACATTTGGTCCAAAACTCCATTGGCAATTGCATAATAAATTATTAACTAATTGGTAATCTTTCTAAGTTTTAAAAATCAGATTACCCACTATTCTTTGCTAATAAGGAGACAACGTACCTTAATTTTCCTTTTAATAATGCTTTCCTTCCATACATATATTATTATTTTTCACTTTTGAAAATATATAATATTAAATGCACTCTTTTTTCATTAATATATGGTTACATTCCCTCTCCAATATATATGACGTTCCTTTCATTAAATGCATTCTTTTTTATAAAAATACTGTTAAGTTCCCTTTGTAGAATTTATTTCATTAATTGCATTTTTTATAAATATATTTTTACATTTTATTTCTAATATACGCAACATATCTTCCATTAATTATAGAAATAATTTCATCATCAATGCTTTTCTCTTGAAGTGGTTTCAAATTTGTGCATTCAAATATCTTTCCTTCTTTTTTTTAAAACATGCAAAACCATTGTACCCTTTTTAAAGTAATTCACACAAATATAATGAATTACTCGATAAATAGTTTTTTTCATTTATTCTTGCAATTAATTATGGAACTTAATTTCAAAATAGGTGCTAAACTCGATAAGCACGTTATGGTAAACAACTCGCATGTCCTTCATGCGGTGTCCATTTCTGACGTTTTATATACGAATTTGGGATAAGAATATCTACTTGACATAGTGGAAAAGTCAAAATTTAAAGATTCTTTCGCTTATAAAATTCAATTTTTAGCCTTATGTAAATTTACCAAAACGTCCTTTTTAATTAATTAATTATTTTTATTTACAATGCGGGGTATTATAGCTTCAAAAGTTATGAAGCATGTTTGGGTTCCCAAACAAACATCCTCTCCAACCTAAGAAGGCACTGCTTTAGGTAGCCCTATGCCTATTCCACCAAGATCTTGCTTTGGCTCTATTGCCGATCCTTTACTTGGAATTCTATAGAGAAGACCTGGGTCCATTATGTGATGCAGTTTCACTATTCCTTGATGTTTGACGCATATTTTAAGTACATCAATTATCAGAATGGCAAGTATAGTTCTTTGTTGTATCACATTTCTGGTGAAATGCTTATGCTTTCCATGGATGGAAAATATGGAGAACATAATTGTGAGTTTCTAAAAGATGAAACTTGGGAAAGACGATTTATTTTTTATAAGGAGTCTATTGTGTATGAACCCAACATTGCATTACAGTTTAGTGGATATGTTAGGTATGATTCGTCTGAGGATGAATATGAATCATCCTCTATGCATGAGGATTAGTTTGTATTCATATAGTAGTTAGGGCACCCAACTCTTCTCATGTGATAATTTTTTTATTTTTTTTAAAGTTAATGAGACGTCTATACCTCACACCTATTCTTACATTCGTATACAGTGGATGGCCACAATAAAACCATGTAGTTGCTGAGACGTCTTTGCCACACAACTATATTAACTATTGTGAAAGTGGTACGACCACTATAATCCGACTTGCCAATATAAAATAATAATTTTTTGTTTTACTTGTAAAAAATATATATGTATAAACATAATGTAAGTGGAACTATAAGAAACTCAAACATATTTTTGGAATAAATACATATGTATAGTATGCATACCATGATTTTAGATGTGTTCGACACTTGAATCACAAGTGAATTTCATAAGAAATGCATTATTCTTTAAATCAATGTCACTCAAAATTTATTAAAGATTGGTAGCCTTTAATATTACCGCCTTTTATCAATTGTGTATTGAGAGATTAATTACATTCACACTAGTTGTTAAGCTAACCCAAGCAAGAGTTGTGTGTAATACTATTAATATATTTCCTAAACGACATATGATAAATGCATGTATTTGTTAAGAAAACTCAAGGTTCATGCATTATACTTAGCCCATCAAGAAATGATGGGAATGAATAAATAATCTCTCCCGATTTATTGAAAAAATAGAATTTAAGGTCGAGATTAGGGAGAAGACCACAGTTGAGAGTTGTATATGATACAACCAATAAAGATTACCCATCGTTTGCATGCCTACGATTTGTTGAGAAAACTCAAGTTTAGAATCCCAAAACAAGCGAGTCTTAACACTCCCTAGAGAAATCAAATGATTTCTATGTTTCTCCTAGGGTTTTAAGTAATATAAAAATCTAGTTGGAACCTTATTAGAAAAATTAAATAATCAAATTTAACATTTCTAATATTATAAGAACGTTTGCTATGTAACTATACCAATCCACTAAAATTAGATTTATAACAAAACGACTAACCTAAGATTGTTTTCTTAAAACAATAGGCTCATTGAACTTAACTACACTGACTGGCTAAGAGCGATAAATATAGCAATTACATGTTAATGTTTATGGTCTATCGTTTCTGAACCTTTAAAAACAAACCTGCTTAAGGTGCATATCCTGAGATGGTATAGGCTTATAACACTTGCGTAGTTGATTGTGACATAGCCCAAGCCTATATGCTATCCACTGTAGAAAAACGGTTACTAAGACAGTATGAAATATGACTGCCAATAAAATCTTAGAAAAACAGAAAGCTCTCTTTGGGGAGCAATCTTGCTTTGTAAGGTATAAGATTGCTAAGAAATTGTTCAACACTAAGATGAATAAGGACATTTGTGTGGAGGACTATATCATAATGATGAAGGGTAATATTGGTAGGCTTCGTGAGCTTAGCGCTAAGATTACTAAAGAACTGCAAGCAGATTGGGACATAGGCTCGCTCACTCCATAGTTTGAGCCATTCATATTGATATTCAATATGAACCAGATGAATGTGATTCTTGTTGAGCTACTCAACATATGAATGTACCACCCCGAATTTCGAGTAACATTATTAAGGATATTTAATTAGGTAAATAAAATAATGCATTGAGGATAATTAAATAGGTCATTCCTTAATTAATGAACTAATAAGAATGTTTAAAACTTAAATAAGAAGAAGGTATATTGTGAGGGGAAAATTAGGAATACGCCTTATTTCCTAACAGAAACCCTTCTTGTCTATTATCCTCATTCACATTTCATTCATACAAACTAAAGCAAAGGCAAGGTCGGCCATTACTAGGAGAAACCAAGAGAAGAAAGCTAAGGAAATCTAAGGAAAAAACTAAGGAGGAATTTAATAAACTCAAATCTTAAATCTCTTTATAAAAAAAGTAAATAATGATTATCCATCTCAAATATGCTTGTTTATTTTTGGTTTTATGAGTAAACCCAAATCTTATAATTGTTATTATGCCATATTGTGAACGAATGATGATTATATGATATTGGTAATTTATTAGATTTACTGTGGAATTATTTAATAGGTTTTAAGAGTGAAAACCTAGTTTACGACGTCCAATTAACTTCAAATTTGAATATGATTTTCATGAAATTATTTTAGAAGTGGGATTTTAATTTTATAATTTTCCTAACAAGTATGAATATTTTATAAATTTTCTAAACAAGGAAAATGATTTATTTTGGGTTTTAATTATTAAAAATAATTAAATAATGTTTTTGGTCTCGAAATTTTTATATGCTGAAGAATATGTTGATTCTGATTTCTCTTGATTTTTTGGATTTTCCCAAGTATTTGTGATTCTATATGAATTTACTAGGCTAAAATGGATTAATAATTATATTAAAATAATTATATAAGTTCAATGGTTTGTAAATTATTTTAGGAATTAATATTCTAATGTATAGCAGTTTTTTGAAAAGGATTTGAGAAATAAGTTTATTATCTAATAGCAATTTGATAAAGGATTGGAGTTGGTGAAAAGAAATTGTTTTTTAAGGAAATAAAACTGTTTTTACTTAATTACGAGATTACCATGTCGTTATTAATCAACACTGCCATCCATCAATAACGTAGCTATTAATGCCACATCTTTTATATCGACTATGGTATGCCGCTATTATTGCTTTAAAGATAAAGGTGTTATGAGAACAATGCTGCATATTTTATATTAGCTATAATAATGCCGCAAGTTTTCGCCATGGTTTTAAACCATGCCGCTTGTTTCCAATATCAACTCCTTATACTAAGATCCCGCACCTATTTCGGCATTAACATTTATAGCAGCAATGATGCCGCATATCTTCATTACAATATAAAGAGGCATTGGTGCCGCGTAGCTTAATTTTTACATTGTTACTTTAAGGCAGAAATGCCACATATGTACATTACTTTCAACATTGATGGTGTAAAGCAGATATTGCTATCGAAGGTCATCAATGTCGCCATTCCTATATTTCCAAGTTTAAAGCTTTATACTATAAAAACCAAAGACTATGCCACTTATATTCGACAAACTGCATATATATGTTATGCGATAGAAATGATTTTGGCCCCATGGCCTTATGCTTTATAAATCAGATGCTTCAAAATGACTTCGGTATAGAAGGGGTACGATAATCCCTAACGATGATACTAATGCCACACTTTATCAATTTAAATGGTTTTATTATATAGCTTTATAGCCTGAGAGTTTTATAGGTGCAATAACCTCCTAGTGGTTTTAAAGTTAATGAAACCTATTTTATTAAAGTATATGTACGTATGTATGTATTGCTATAAAATTTTGGATAAAGTAAAGGCTATAATTTCATTGTTTTAAGTATAATTTCAAGGGTTAAATCATTAATAAAGAATTATGTTTTTAAGGAAACAAAGAGGATATCTAGCCTAGAATTTTACTATTGAAATTATCATTCTTATACCATTAGATAAATTGTGATAGAATGAATTGACTCAAGGATTAGAGAATATAAAACTAGATAATGGGACAGGTGTAGGATAGCGCACTATACTTCAACTGTTAGCCCCTAGTTATATTAATCCAAAATTCAAGTGCGTAAGGCTTTGTGAGGGTAACTAAAAGTAGATTTATGCATAGAAAGGAATATAACATAGGTAGGTTGTTGGCTGGCTTACAAAACCATTAGATTCATAGTGAGCCAACCAAAATTATGAGATTGACAGATAGTCGGGTTAACATTAAGATGATTGTGTTTGGTCGGACAGTCTAGTTTCCTTCTAATATTGAGTTAGAGAATTTTGGTATATCTGGTAAGCCCGAGTCAGCCATATAGGTTTGTATTCACCTTGGGAAAACTATGTAGAGATAGACAGTTAGTTAATTGAGAGATTAGTCAAGATTACCCATGTGGCATACACCTATTTAATTATATTGTGTTTATGTAACCAGTGTGATTGCAGGAGCATGATTGTGATAGACATATTATCAGAGGATATTAATGAGGGAAAAACTCATTCCGCTTAACAGCGTAGTCTCACAAGATATCTATTATCGAGATGGCATATTATTATTTACACCAGATTTTTTGTCTGGCATGAAGTTTTTGTTTTCCCCTTTACTCATTTGAGTAGATCGAAAGTAAGGTTTTCAGTAGGTTTAATGAATAAAGCTTTTAAAGATATGTAGGAGATAGAGCTAGCTTTATAGGAGTCTATTTATGTCTGCTGTGTTATCATTTTGTTTAAATGTATGTAATGGTAGACGTTGTATCTGTCTAGTAACAAACTCCAATCAACCATGGTGGCGTCTTTATATGTCGCTCTTAGAGTATTTTATAATAATTATATTTTATTTGAGCCTGGACAACGTTTGGTATTATGTAATGAATATGGAAATTATTAATGAAATGTGTTTTAAAAAAATTTCATATTTCACTGCTTCTGACATTAACAATACTATTAACTAATCTCATTTTGCCACATAAGAATAAAACTATTGATAACTGCAGCATTAGTAGCGCTTATTTTTGGGTCTCAAAATGAGGGATGTTACAACTTGGTATCCGAGCAAAGGTCTATGTAAAACCAAAAGAATTTTGAACTTTAAAATTGTTTTTGAAAACATAATCCTTATAAATTAAAGAATGAGATTAGGGTATGGAATAATGCTATAGTAATGTACTTGTATTTGCTATAAATAAGTATATATCTTATCTCTATTCTACCCTCTCTATTAGACTGTTGTCTCATATCTTACTAAGGTTCAAATGCAGATTTAAGGAAAAGTAAGACAAGGAGACAGCAAACGGACGAGTGAATTTCGATGGAGGAAGCACCACAACCAACGGAAACGTCAGGCCCAACACTAGGAGGGATTCAGATCGATAAATAGCCACTAATGTGGGTGCTTGAACACCGCTGGTAGATATGGGAGCTATGTACCAATTCTTTGTCAACATGACGCAAGCTGGTGTTACGGCTGCATTAATTGGTGGTAATGCTGGATGAGCAAATCTTGAAGTTCTGATTGTCAACAGCTATGCTATTTTTAGTCAAGATTATGCAAGACTTGAAGGAAAACCATTTATTGGAATGGAGGATGCTATCGAAGTTGAGAATTGGCTATTGCATTATGAAAGGACTTCTGCTGTTTAGGCCTAAACGATGAGCAGAAGTGGAAATTGGCATCCAGGCAATTGCAAGGAGGTTCGTTGTACTGGTGGAACAATGTAATTGTAGGAGTACCGGAGGAGAACTTGACTTGGGAGGAGTTAAAAAGGAGATTCAAGGAGAGATTCATGTCTGAGATAGCTTAGTCAACTTTGCATAGAAAGTTTGTTGAGTTGGAACAAGGTGATATGTCAGTGCTTGAATATGCAACCAGATTTGAGGAGCTGTCCATTTATGGATATGCCACTGTACGGTAATCAAGTGGAATAAAAAGTTAATCAAAGGATTGAAACCAAAGCTTGCTAGAGAAACACTGTCGCACCTTAGATACCCTTGTGATGTAGTAGTGGAGATGGAACTGAGGAATGAAAAGATGCTTGCATTGTTCAGTAATAACAAACTAACATAGGTTCGAGGTGATCAATGTCAGAAACGAAAGTTCTTTCACAAAAAGAGAACTCGGAAGGGAGATGCCAAGAAGGGAAAAGTTGATACTGTCTACTTCAAGCGTGACAAGAAAGGACATTTTGCTCATGAGTGTTGAACCGGTCAGGGAAAGCAGGTCATTGGAAAGAAGAACATCAAGTGTTTCAACTGTGGCCAGATAAGGCATTGCAAGAATCGGTGTAATGTACTAGCTATGGTTGAGGAAATTTTTTTGTTTTAAAACCATCTACCTCTAGACTAGTAGCAAAGAAGAGGTAAAGGCTATGATGAGAGGTATGCTTTTGATCCATGGCACACCTGTTAGAGTATTGTTTGCTACTAGTGCATAAAATTGTTTGGTAGATAAGCTTAGTTTAGAACCATCATACCTTATTACTTCCTTAATGGTTGCAAATCCGATAGGAGGGTATGCAACTCTTGGGATGAGATATGACCAGGTGTTAGGTCATATGTTTTCCTGCAGTTTGCATGTGTTTGATTTTATTGACTTAGGAATTATATTATGTATGGATTGGTTAGCAAATATAATGCTCGGATAATTGCCAAGATAGGAAAATATAACTAAGCCGCCCTAATAGTAGCGATTAAATTATATGCTTAGTAGAGAACTCGAATTTTGATGTTTGTGCTTTATTGGGTGTAATGGAAGAGGAAGACGAGTTGAATCAAGTTTTTGCCGTTAGAGAGTGTTATCCAGCCTTTTGACCATGTAGTATTCAAACAGTTTTAAATGATCGAATCGGATAAGTGAATGACGGAGAAATGACCCAAGGACGTTAGGAATGTCATAAAATGGAAAGAAAAAAGAAATATCAAAAAATGAGCGAAGCGAAAAAAGTTGAAAATTTAGAAGTTCAATTTTTTGGAAGGGCTGACACGGAGCAAACCCATAAAATTTGCTGGTCAGATTCGATGCAGAATAGACTTTAGAAATCCCCAAGTCATAACCGAAGTAATCCATTTAAAACACTAAGGGCGACCTAGAGTGGACTCGGTACCGACCCTTGGACTTGACTCAGTACCGACCCCTAATGACTCATTGCAAACACTCAAAAATCTCGGGTCCAACTCCAAGCAAACAAAGGAAAATGCTCAAATTTCACAGGTCCGCTCCAGGAAAATTCAATCCAAACCAAAACAACAAAGGGATCGTCCAAGTTGGAGATTGACACCAACCCCACTCTGGGGATCGGTACCAACTACTAATTCCACCATGGGTAGACCCCATCTTCTGTCTACATCCCTAACTCGATGCTAAGCGCCTATTTCCAAAGTCGTTTTGTTGAATAAATGCAATTCTCCGTCGATCTACATGAGCACTAGAGTCTGCAACATCTTATAATACGCTAAGTATAGATTGGTGCTCCACCCTACATAGGGGATCGGTGCCGATCCCTAAGGGTACACCTAAAGTATCCCCCACTCATATGACACTCTTCTCTATCTACATAGAGCCTGATTAAGGTGTTTTCCAGAGTTCCTATGCGTCGTATTGACAATCTCAATGTACGGCTGAAAGTGGTAATTCAATCTTCTGTAGACCCATCGCTTGGACCAAAAATACCAAGGAAATTATGCAAAACAATACTGGAAACATGAAACCAACACCAAGACGAGCCAACACAAGAAGTCACAAGACCCTGTGATGCGTATATAGGGATTGGTATCAATCCCCCTTCTAGAGGGATCGGTATCGATCCCTAACCCTAGGGAATCCGAGGCTGAGATTTTTTGGAGGACTTCATCTTCATCATGAGGATTTGTATGTGAAATATCAATGAGATATTTGGTCGTTTACCTTATAAATACATGGGCAGTGCTTCATTCTAAGGATCTTTAGGTTACTTCTATACACAAAGTCCATTGTACTCTGGGATCCCTGCTGCTTGTAATCACAATAACTAGTGTAATAGAATAAAATCATTAAGTGGACGTACGTCAAGATTGCCGAACCACTATAAATTTATGTGTGCTTGTTTGTTACTCAAATTTTATTTTCTTTCTTTATTTAATCTCTACTCTCTTATTGTTTTAGATGTTTGTGTCATTTTTGGTTTTAATTTTTTGGTACTTTTATTGAGAGATCAATTATCATGCTATTGTGAATCCTTGTCTACTATAGGATTGCCTATAATTCAAGAAAGAGATCCAATTCCTTCTCAACTAATTTCCACACTATTCAGATCTGCATAAAGTCTATAAGAAGCCATCTTTAATGGCCTCCAAGAAAGACAAAGCCGTTGCCTCCTTAAGGGCTACTGATGAAATAGAGAACGATAACCTTAACATTCTAGATGAAGATGTGCAACAAGAAGCTGTTAATGTCCAGAATCCTTCAGATGTTATCACCAGGACTGATTTCGAGTGTGTGATGAAAGAGCTACAGGATTGTCATTGTTGAACTGGCAAATCCAAGAGAACAGGAACTTGATAACCCAGCTAAATACCCACCCAGGAAGAATAGGAGAGGCCATCTCCTCCATACTCTGAATCAGGCAATTCCTCATCATTTGACCACCTCCAGAGGAACAGAAGGCGAAGGACGAAGGCATATGAAGTAGGAACCTCTAGGTGGGAGAATGCAACTGACCCTTACCTAGGCACATGGGTCGGTATCGATCGCTTCCCTATAGGAGCCGGTATCATACCCATCCACTAAGGGTTGGAGCTAGAATTGGAATGCAATCCGAAAGCACAGTGACCGACCAGGGCATGAAAAGTCAAGAGTTCACTTCTGAATTGTCACCAAAGAATGAATGCAGAGCCGTTGAGCAAACAATTCTTCCTAAGGTAGGAGAACTTAGGCGATGAGACACGAACCAGGATCATTTACTGGGCTAAACATAAGGAACAGGTTACGATTACCACGACCTATAGGTACACAAGGGCCGAACTTGACTGAGATGGTATGGAAACTTTTGATAGAAAGTCAAGGCCAAACTAACGACGACTGAGGCACTTCCCCTAGTAAAACGCTGAAGTGGTCTTACGTGGAGAGTACCCATGGAGATTTAACATGCCGATGATGCCAGTATACTCAAGAAAGACCGATCCTAGACAACACCTCATGAAATGCGAGTGGCATATGAACTCGGCTAGAGCATTAGTCGCAATCAAGTGTAGGTGCAGTTCATCGAGCAGTTCAAAATGTATACAACTCTTCCCAAGGATGTCATATCATTATCTAACTTATTCCAAGGACCGAGGGAATCGCTTAAGGACTTTTTGCAAAGACTTAATACGCTGTGTCTGAGGTAAGCAAACCTTAGGACAACATAATCTTGATGGCTTCCATCAGGGCACCCTGATACAACTTTGGTAAATGGTTATCGAGAATGCCTCCTGCTACTCTGAATCATTTTTACAACAAGGCGGCCATGTACTTGTGCAAAGAGGAGGTTACACTAACTAAGAGAGGTGATGGTGTAGGCCATAAGGTCAAAGCAGTGCGTAGCAACATCGTTGTGAGACAGTCTAGAGTAAGTTCTAAGAACATAGCTATGAATGAACATAAGAAGAGCAGTGGTCACAACAAAGACCATAGCGGGATCCCAAACGAGAACGCAGATTCTACGAGATGATCGAGAATTTTGAGATTTGACACCCACACCCTACTGAATGACGCAACTAAAAATATTTACATAGCTACTCATGACTCAAAGCAGTACTGGAAACCAACCCGGAGAGTGTCAATTGAAGACTAGAGGAAGTCTGGAAAATTCTGTAAATTTCATGAGACTTATGGTCATTACATGAACGAGTGTAGATACCTTCGTGACATGATCGAAGAATTGACCCAAAAGAAAAAGGTTCAATAGTCTGTGAAAAACCTATAGGAAGGCAGACAAGGAACATTCGACCCCCAATGATGATAGACCGTTCCTAGTGCTGAGAACCTAGGTAGCCTAAAAGGAAATTGATTATAAACTAGATGACTGATGGTCATCTTCCCGCTATGAATGGTGGGAGCAGAATGGAAGAGCGAGCATTTACGATGCTATTTTGCTTGAGAATAAAATTTATTCTTACTTGCTTTAATTTATTTCATATGATAGACTCTGTTATTTTTCAATAAAATGGCTTTCCTGCCATGCAACTTTACCTTTATGCAATTTTGTTGTAAACCACGACTAACTTGCATTAAACCACAAATGAATAATGTAGGTCTGCAAGTACCCAGAGTTAGGTACCCACCAAATCTCCATGGCCCATGATCAGATCTGTGAATATTTATCGAGGCGAGCATGACTCGACTGCTCATGAACCAACTCTTGGCCCTAACTCGGGGGTAAGACCGTGATCCAAAGATGGATGTGACTTAAACATCCAGTCTCAAGCTCGTCATGGCATTTTCTAGAAAACTTGTGCCTTCCTTGGAGCTCGGTAGACTCAGAACCCAGTCTAACATGGGCATGACATGACCGTTGTAACATTCCTGATTTTTAAGCCTAATTTATTTGGAAATTAATATATAATTTTGGTTAAATTATGAATTAATTGAAAATTTATTTGAAGATTTGGGAATAAAACATAAATTGTGATTAATTAATGTTAATCAACTAGGATAGTGATTTATCTGGTTTCAATTAATCGGATGATCAATTCACCTTACTTATGAATGTTTGAATTGAATGAACTGCTTTGAATTGTTGTACAACGATATTGTATTCATTGGTGTTATATGATATTCATTTTTTTTCTTCCGCTGTGTTGTTATACTTAATGTGTTATAAGCTCCGGCGAACCGGATTCGACGCTTGAATCTGTGGCATTCGAGTACAAGTGAAGTACGGGTGTCGAATTTCGAAGGTCGAGCCAGGGACGTTACAGGCGTCCACGCAGTTACACTTGCCCTTGGCATGGAGCCCAAAACATAAACCAAAATGGATGTGACTAACCATCCATCAACTTAACTCTATCCCTTGACCCGACAGGGAGAATGTAACAACCCTGGTCAAGATTACTAAATATTAAAATATAAATATATGATTTAATTAATTATAACTAATTTTTTGAATAAATTTGGGAAATTTATAATTATTTTATTTTCAAATTTGAAATGTATTGGAATAATATAAACTGGGAATTTAACGAATTGTCCTTTTATATAATTTAATTATTATATTTAATAATATAAGAACAATCTTGGATAAGGTGAGTAAATAAATTATATGGAAATAATTTATTATTTGAAATATGTTCTTTTCCAATGACTTGTTTGCTTATTTATTTTAATAAGGAGATTTTTGTTAAAAACGAGATTTTTCCAACTAATAGTTTATCTTATTAAAACTATTGAGAATAACATTTATTTTTGAAAGTTATATTTAATTTCACAAGATATTTTAACCTTCATAAGAAATGAGAATTCGACATGTTATTTATGTTTGGAAAATTTAAAGAAACCATAATAGAACATTGTTTAATTCAAATTAGTATTTATAAAGTGTTAAAACAAATTAATAGCACTTTCTTTTTGGAAAATTAGCAACACTTGGCAAATGTATCAACATCTTAACCCATTTGGCCAAAACAAGAGGAATATGAGATGAGAAATACACATACAGGTTTCTCATTCATATTTTCACTCCCATAAACCAGAAAACAAAACTCTCTAAGTCCCAAAATACTAGTTATCAAATTTCTTAAATCAAAGCTAGAAATCATAGGGCTCTTGATCGATTCAATAGGGCAATCACTTCCACCTATTTATCCATCTATTTGTTGATCAATTTTAGTTTTAATTTCTAATTTTAATCTTTCATCTCCAATCTTTGAATCTAGCCTAGGTTGAAGCTATATTATAAAGGCATATGAGGTTCTAAGCTATAATCCTCCGTTTCAGATTTGTTTAGGTGATTTTATCTTATAATTTCTAGTCTAAAATGGATGTTGTTACTGATATCTCAAATTATTTGTATCTATAGTGAATATGATCTCTATATAGTGTTGAATTCATTGTCACTTTGAATTGATTCTCTATTTGCTGAAAACCTATTCTATACAATCATGCTTTGCATCCAATTGTACATGTTTATATGCTTGCATGATTACTAAATTCAGTACCGTAGACCTCCTGGGATCCAACGAAGGAGAAACAGATGGAATTGGACCGTTAGGGAGCTATCGTAGCCGCTTGGGAATCAACCAAGACAAAGCAACCGGTGGACCAATCTGCACGACCGGTGCGCCGGTCACAGCCTGAGGTTGAGTCTCAGGCTGTGTTGCTTTTTTCCCCGATCGCTTCCATTCATCGTCCATTCATCCAATTGACCCCCTGATGTTATTTGCTTGATTTTGTTGCTGCATTTCATATCAATTTCACCGTCGTTTCCAAAATTTGATTTGTGAGTTGATGAATTCATTTTGGTGTTTCTATACCATAGAATTGCTCTATGGGTCTTGGGAGTAATACACACTTTTCGATGCAACTTTTTAGCTTGGATTTATAAAAGGTTGATTTCAAAATCAAATCATTTTATCGAAGTCTTTTTAAGTGTAAATCTAATTTCTATATAAAGAATTTTAGATACATATATATTATTACAATTTTTATTCATTCTCATTAACAATGGTTTTAAAAGATGATTTGGAGCAATGGTTTAAAAAGTGTACTTATACACACACACACACATATTCTACTTATAAATCAGTATTTTACAAAAATGGATTTAAACGGTTAAATAAAATGAGTGGTATGGAACACTCGCATTTGTTTTAATGGTTAATTCCCAGACTTGTTCGACCAAACCATTGCTACACACAAGTGGAGTTTACTATCGTATAGTAACCATTTAAGTAAACCTGTATGGTATGGAACACACGGTTATTACTTATTCGGTTGCTATATGAAAGTACGTAACACTTATATCAATGAGTTTATGACTTGCCCTTGGAGTTCTTTAGGTCTTGTACCTATCTTGGAGTTTTTATAGGACTAGTTCCTATCTTGGAGTTTATAGGTCTCGAACTATCTTGGAGTTTATAGGTCTCACACCTATCTTGAAGTTTTATAGGCTCTCGCCTATCTTGGAGTTATTATGGGGATTATACCCATCTTGGAGTTTATAGACATATACGTCTATCTTGAAGTAACATGCATGTTGGTGAATTTATTCACCAATCTTGGAGTTTGTTGCCTTTCCCCTCTTTTACGAGATTCCTGGACTTCTATTTGTGATTTCTAGATTTGACGTTATTTGTTTATCACCAAATAGTTTCAGGGATTTTTCTTATAGATACTACCTTGAGTTTTGATATTTGGTGATTTTATTATTGAAGTTTTAAAGTAAACTTTATATGCATTGATTCATGACTTGATGACTATATTTGAGATCTAGTTCATTTTATCTATTATTCATCTTGCTAACTCATTTATTTTAGCCTAGACTAACTCGTTTATTATTTTATCAGGTCCTTCGGCTTGATATTTCTAAAGTGGATGTCCTATTAGTTAGTTAATTGTTTGTTTTTGTCATCATTATGTACACATTGATATTATGATGTATATTATATTGAGTTAAACTCCTTTTATGCACATATTCATGTCTTTGAGATGTAGTACTTTTATACTTATATAGACTACATCATGTATCTATTCGTATCTATTCAGACTTGTATCTATTTGTATTCCACTGTGTCTGATCCGTAATTCTCTGATTTGTATTTATCATATATTGTTCTGGATTTTTATTATAGCCACCGTAGTTCTATTTAAAGCCTGAATTGTATACGTCGATTCCACTTGATTAAAATAATGTATAACATATTAATCGACATTTCGATGCTCGTTTAAAGTAAAATTCATGGTTGTTTGCTCCTAACTAGCACTATTCTCAATACTATCAGACAATATTACTTTTTAATACTCTTTGTTAGTGTGGGTCTCCGGGTGAGGCGGCACAACTTGGTATCAGAGCTGTGTTCTTAACAACACGATGTTACGGACATGATCTTGGCATAGGCAAGTCCTTAGGAATCGTCCTTTAGGTTTAATGGAAGTATTTCCTTAATGTCTATCTTTGAAATTCCTAATACTAAATCTTATAACTTTGAATAATCTTTTATCTTATCTTATCCCATTTAGAATCTTAGATGGATGTCGGTAGACCAACTACTCAATCTGTCGACGGGCAATCCGGTGGCCCTGCTTAGGATGGACTGTTTATGTCTACCAAGCAAATCATTGAACTCGTTCAGTATACTCAGCCTTTCGGATCTCCTTGGATTCTTCTTCTCGCAAGTCAGGTTTTGCACGTATATGTAGTAGCGTTGCATATCTTGGTGGAAAGCACTTTAGAGGGTCTGAGAGCATTATCGAGGTGCAGGAAAGGCTAAGGACATGCGAGCAGGTATTTTCTTGCATGGATCTTTCAGGTTAGCATAGTGTTCAAGTGGCTTCTAATCAGCTCTGCGAGCGAGCTCTACACTAGTATGAGTTTCTTATAGTAGAGATAGACGAGTCTACTTTATCATGGGAGGAGTTTAAGGAACATTTTGAGCTGAAATTCGTTCTTGAATACGAGAAGGCCTCGTTGGCTAGGAGGTTTATTGAGTTGAAGTAAGGGAAGTCTTCGGTAGTGGAGTATGTATCGACCTTCAAAGCACTATCTAAATATGGGGTTGAGCATACAAGTATACCGCTGAAGAAGAATTGGAAATTTGTGTATGGGTTGAAGAAGCATCTTAGGAAGGTATTGTTGCTACAAATGAAGGTTCCCTTTAAGGAGTTGGTTCATTTGGCTCTTAGGCTTGAGGTGGTTGAGAAGTATAGTAGAGAGGAAGATGTAGTAGAGAAGAAGAGCTTTCATCCTAAGAAAAAGCAACTATTCCACAAATCCATGCCTTTCCATCCTAATAAGAAGATTAAGAAGCAATTTCAAGTTCTACTACCACACCACCATCTCGAGGAGAATGCTTCAATTTTGATTCTAAGGATCATTTCTTTAATGGTTGTCTGAACACTCCAGTTTGTCGTTATTGCAAGAAGGAAGGCCATCTTATGGCATCTTGTCCTTGAGCTGCTAAAGGACTCAATTTAGGGAAGCTTATTGTTATATAGGCTTCTGGTGGATCTTCTCAGCATCGAGGTATATCTCATTCTATTCTTGAAGATGTTATTGTTTTCCTATTCAAGTTCTCTTTGATATGGATGCGTCTAACTCATTCATATCAAAGGAACTTGTAGATGCCCTATCTTTGGATGTTGTATGCTTAGTGACTTTGCTAAGGATTACAAACCTTGTTAGTGGGTCTGCAACCCTCAACATGCTTTATAGAGATATTGAGATCATTTTTTGTGGCCATTCCTTTCATTCCCAAATAGACTTAGCAACCGACTTTCATCACCTTCAAGTAGCAGAGGATAACATTCCTCTTACTTTATTTTGTACCCATTATGGATCTTATGAGTGGCCCATTATGCACTTTAGGTTAAAGAATGCTTTAGTTTACTTCATTAATCTAATGAATCTAGTTTGTCGGGAATTTCTTGAGTGATTTGTTCTCATATTCATTGATGATATTCTTTATTATTCTAAATCCGAGGACGAGCATGAGGAGCATCTTAAGATTGTTTTGGAGATGCTTAGAAGAAATTAGTTGAAAGCAAAATTTTCCAAGTGTCATTTCTGGTAGAGGCAAGTGAAGTTCTTAGGGTATATAGTTTCATAAGAAGGCATTTCTTTTGATCCGTTGAAGATTGAAGCATTCAGAATTGGAAAAGGCCGGAGAATGCATCAGAGATTTGTAGCTTTCTTGCATTAGCGGGATATTACTATCGATTCATAAAGAATTTTTCCAAGATCGACTCACCTCTTACTTCTTTGACTAGGAAAGGAGTTAAGTATGTTTGGTCG
The DNA here is from genome assembly GCA_030765085.1 of Allium cepa. Classification (NCBI taxonomy): domain Eukaryota; kingdom Viridiplantae; phylum Streptophyta; class Magnoliopsida; order Asparagales; family Amaryllidaceae; genus Allium; species Allium cepa. The sequence continues at coordinate 619,610,548 of CM060932.1, forward strand.
GATAAATGTGAAGCTTCTTTTCATAGGTTGGAGGAACTCATTCTAACGCTCTTGATCTTGTGGTTCCGGAAGGGAACCATGACCCTGTGATTTACACGGGTGTTAGGAAAATTTGGTTTGGGTGTCGTTCTTATGTAGCAGAACCTTGTTGTTGATTTTGCTTCAAGGTAGTGAAGCCGAATGAGGTAAGATACGCCACTCATGATTTGGAACTTGCGACTATTGTCTTTCCTTTGAAGATTTGGCATTATTATTTTTCTGTGACTGTTTTGTGCTTTATACCGATCATAAGTCATTAAAGTACTTATTCACCTAGAAGGAGCTTAATATGTAACAACAGAGATGGCCTGAATTCCTCTCTTCCTACTATATCGATAATCAGTATACTTTGGGAGAGGGGAATCGAGTAACAGATGCTCTTAGTCATAAGTAGTAAGCGGTTGTTTCTTTGATGCTAGCTGAGTGGAAAGATCTTAAGGTTTTATCTTCTTGTGAGATTAGAGGGCGTATTCCAGATTCTAGTTCTGCCATATTACTATTTAGCTTGAAAGCTCATCCTAGTTTTTTAGATTGGACTACAGAAGCCTAGAAGTGTGATCCTAATCTATCTTATCTTTTTCAAAGGAGTATTGGTGTTTCGCGAAGTGATGAGTTGAGGGATTTTGTTGTTGATGCTTGTGGTTGTATTCGTAGGAGAGATAGGCTTTTGGTTCCAGACGTCGATGATTTTAGGAGAGATATTCTTGAGGAGTGTCATTGCTCAAGTATACTATTTGTCTCGGTGGTTGTAATATGTATCCTGATATAGAGTGTCGCTACTATTGGGATGGCATGAAGTAAGATGTGGTAGAGTTTGTGAAGGAATTCTTGACTTGTTATCTTGTTAAAACTGAACATCAGCATCCCAGTGGTGTTTTGCATCCATTGGAAGTCTCGTTGTGGAAATGGGACTAGGTGCAATGAGATTAGTTCGTAAGTTCATATTTGAATCCTCTTGTGTGTCGATCCACTAATGATCGTGATCTATTCTTTCCTTTCGTTTTTAGGTTTATATGGATTTCATTAATGGTCTTCCTCGTTTGAGGACTAGCCATGATTGCTTATGGGTGGTTCTTGATCATTTAACTAAATTGACCCACTTTGTTCCTATCAAGTCCAATTAGAATTCCTCTCAATTAGCTATGATCCATGTTAAGGAGATCGTGAGACTTCATGGCAATCCTACTGCCATTATTTGTGACCGAGTTTCATTTTTTAAAGGTGGATTCTAGAAGAGTTTCCATAAAGTCTTGGGTTCGAAGTTTAATTTCAACAATGCCTATCATCTGCAGATGGATGGGTAGATGGAGTGAGTTAATAAGATCTTAGAAGACTTATTCCATGCTTGTGTTCTTGAATTCGGTGAGAGTTGGGAAGATCATATCTATCTTGTCGAGTTTGCTGATAATAATAGTTTCATGTCTAGTATCGTCATGGCTCTTTTCGAGCCTCTTTTTGGAGGACCATGTTAACCAACTTCATGTTGGGTTCAGTCTGGGAAGAAATTCTTCTTATGCCCTGATTCTATTCATGAAGCTTCGGAGAAGATCTATCTCATTCGATGGAGAACGAAAGAGGCATAGAGCAGGCAGAAATCCTACGCATATAATAGGATGACAGCATTGGAAATCTCAATAGGGGATTAGGTCTTCATTCATGTATCTCCATTGAAGAGTGTAATGCATTTCATTTATTCCCAGAAGTTAGCTCCGAGATATATTAGACCATTCCATCACTGAACATATCATCCCTGTTGCTTATCGGGAATCATTTCCAGCCCAGTTCTCCAGTATTCATGATGTATTCCATGTTTCACAGCTTCTTAAATGTCTTTGAGATTCTAATTCTATTCTTGATCCAAGGATCCTTAAGGAGCTTAAGGTATCACCCGACCTTACTTATGAGTAGAGACCTATCTGTATTGTTGCATCAGAGGTTAAATGCGTTCGACATAAAGAGGTTTTGCTCATTAAAGTCCAACGGTCTGAAAATCCGAAGGATTATTCTCGGGAGACTAGGGAGTTTATCAAGCGAATGCATCCTAAGTTATTTTCTCATGCCCATAAATGGTGATACTCTTACTTTATATTATTCCATGGTTATAATTTTATTCCCTTTTGATAGATGCAAGTTTTGAATTGTTATCGACTTTCCCTTATGGAAAATTGTGGGGATGCAATTTTTATAAGGAGAGGTCTGTAACAATTCTGTTCGAGATTACCTAAAATTAAATTTTAAATATATGATTTAATTAATTATAACTAATTGGTTGAATATATTTAGGGAATTTATAATTATTTTATTTCCAAATTTAAGATAGATTGGAATAAAATAAATTGGCAATTTAATGAATGGTCCTTTTATGTAATTTAATTCTTATATTTAATTATATGAAAACAACCTTGGAGAATGAGTAAATAAATTATATGGAAATAGTTTTATTGTTCAAAATATGTTCTTTTCCAATTATTTACTTGCTTATTTATTTCGATAAAGAGATTTATTTTGAAAAAATATATTTTTCCAACCAATAGTTTATTTTATTAAAATATTGAGAATAAATTTTATTATTGAAAGTTGTATTTAATTTCACAAGATATTTCAACACTAATAAGAAATGAGAATTATCATATTATTTATGTTGGGAAACTTTAAAGAAATCAATGTTAGTTTAATAGAACATTGTTTAGTTCAAATTGGCATTTATAAAGTGTTCAAAAAAATCAGGAACACTTTCTTTTTAGAAAACTAGCAACCCTTGGCAAATTGATCCACATCTTAATCCATTTATCCCAAACAAGAGGAATATCAAATAAGAAACATACATACAAGTTTCTCATTCATATTTTTAATCCCGTAAACCAAAAACCAAAATTCTCTAAGTCCTAAAACCCTAGTTCTCACATTTCCGAAAACAAAGCTAGAAATCATAGGGCTTTTGATCTATTCAAGTGTATATTGATAAAAGGTAATCTCTTCCACCTATCTATGCATCTATTTGTTGATTAGTTTAAGTTTTGATTTTTGATTTAATCATTCATCTCCAATCTTTGAATCTAGCGTAGGTTGGAGCTATATTAGAAAGGCACAGGAGGTTCCAAGCTATAATATTCCATTTAGGATTTATTTCGGTGGGTTCATCATAGTTTCTTATCTAAAATGGATATTGTTGTTGATATCTAAAATTGTTTGAATCTATATTGAATATGATCTCAATATAGTGTTGAATTCCTTGTCACTTTGAATTGATTCTCTATTTGCTGAAAATCAACTTTATATAATCATGTTTTACATCTAATTGTACATGTATACATGCTTGCATGATTACTGAATTCAGTACCCCAGACCTCCAGGAAACTAACGAAGGAGAACTGGGTGGAATTGGATCATCGAGGAGCCACCGGAGCTGCCTAAGAATCAACCCAGGTGACACAACTGGTGAACCGGTTTACACGACCGATGCATTGATCGTATCCTGAGGTTGAGCCCTAGGCTGTATTGCTTTGGTCCTCGATCGCTCCCGCTCATTACCCCTTTATCCGATGGATCTCCTATGTTGTTTGCTTGATTTTGATGTTGCATTCCATATCAACTTCACCGCCATTTCCAGATTTTAATTAGTGAATTGATGGATTCTTGCTTTTATACCATAGAATTGCTCAATGGGTCTTGGGAGCAATACACAACCTTTTGATGCACGTTTTCAACTTTGATTTATAAAAGGCTGATTTCTAAATCAAACCATTTTATCGAAATCTTTTTAAGTATAAATCTAATTTCTATATAAGAAATTTTAGATGTATATGTATGTATCTATGTATTATTCATTATCATTAACAATGGTTTTAAAAGATGATTTGGAGCAATAGTTTAAAAAGTGTACTTATATATACATATATTCTAGCTTATAAATCAATATTTTACAAGAATAATTTTAAAGTGAAATATTTTATAAAAATTGCACAACATTAATCGAATGAGGAATTGATTTAAACGGTTAAATAAAACGAGTGGTATGAAATGCTAGCGTTTGTTTTACATGTTAATTCTTGGACTTGTTCGATTGAACCATTGCTACACACAAGTGGAGTTTACTATCATATAGTAAATTTTTGAGAAACCCCTATGGTATGTATTGACGCCAAAAATGGACATCAACACCCAATAGATCTAGTAGAGATTTAATGAAGAACGAAATTAAAACATAACAAAAATCATAAATGAACATGCAAACTTTTATAGTGGTTTGGCAAACCCAGCCTACATCCACTTTATATTTTTATTGATCTTTCACTTGATTATGATTACAAGAATGTTTGGATCAGTTGGGATCCATTAGTACAAATATGAAGAATAAAAATGGCAGATCCTCGGTATGGAAAACATGTTCCATTTTTTGAAGCCATGCCTGCTGTATTTATAGAGGAAGACGTGTAGGGATTGGACTGAAATTCCAGCTGAAGGTTCGCGAGACCAAGACAAGGCCACACAAAATTTTCCAGATCCATCGGGTCCTATAACAGGGATAAGTATCGATCCCTATCAGCATGTAAAAATGGGCTATGATGCCTATGAGAGATGCTTAATGATGTTAGATGCTTGCTTCTCAAATTTCGTGCAATTTTGACGTACTATTTGTGAGATATCGTATTTTCCATGAAGTATTGTTGCTTGAATTCTGATTTCCACCCATCCTTCCAAAAGGAGTTACGCCAATCCCTCCTACTTCCTCTAATTGGAATGAGATCCTTATGGGGTGTTCCATGTGTTGTAGTAACCTTGTACTCCAAATTCCATGTTGATAGTATGTGTAGATTTTGAGTTATTGACCGATTATCGCTGCAAAATTGAGTTGTGGATTTGATACGATACGATGCATGGTGCAGAATACAAATCGTACATAATCCATCTCCGGGAAGTAGTGAGCTTTCATGCTTCTACTTCATATTATCATCTATACTTGATTTTTAGACGCCACAACCATCACTCTGGGCTACTGGCCTTGATGATAGTCGAGTCTAACTTGTAAAACCAGTTCGGATATAGCTGGGTCAAAATGTCGAATAACTGTATGGGACATATGGTCGTTACCTATTTGGTTGCTATATGAAAGTCATAACACTTATTTCGACAAGTTCATGGCTTGCCCTTGGATTTCTATAGATCTTGTACTTATCTTAGAGTTTTTATAGGACTTGTTCCTACTTTAGAGTTTATAGGTCTCGCACCTATCTTGGAGTTTATTGGTCTCGCACCTATCTTGGATTTTATAGGCTCTTTTCTATCTTGGAGTTATTATGGGGATTATACCCATCTTGGATTTTATACACATATACGTCTATCTTAGAGTTACATGCATGTAGGTGAATTTATTCACCAATCTTGGATTTTGGTTCCTTTTTCCCCGTTTATGAGATTCCTGGATCTCTATTTATGATTCTGGATTTGATGTTATATGCGTTATCACCAAATAGTTTTGAGAATTTTGTTTATAGAAGCTATCTTGTGTTTTGATATTTGATGATTTCATTATTAATGTTTTGAAGTATGCTTTATAGGTATTGATACATGACTTGATGACTATATTTGAGATCTAGTTCATTTTATATATTATTCATCTTGCTAACTCACCTATTTTAGCCTAGACTGACCTGTTTGTTATTTTATAATACTCGGGTCAGACCGAGATGTTTTAGGTCCTTCAGTTTGATGTTTCTAGAGTGGATGTCCTATCAATTAGTTAGTTGTTTGCTTTTGTCATCACTATGTATATATTGATGTTATGATGTATCTTATGTTGAGCTAGACTCCTTTTATGTACATATTCATGTCTTTGAGATGTAGTACTTTTGTATTTATGTAGATTACATATTGTATCTATTTGTGTCTGCTCATACATGTATCTATTTATATTCCACTATGTTTGATGTATGATTTTGTGATTTGTTTTTATCATATGTTGTTCTAGATTTTCATTATAGCCATCGTAGTTTTATTTTAATCCTGAATGATATACGTCAATTTCGCTTGATAATGTAATGTACAATTTATTAATCGATGTATTGATGCTCACTTAAAGTAAATTTCACAAATGGTTGCTCCAAATCACCCCTATTCTCTACACTAGCAGACAATGTTACTTTGTAATATTCTTTATTTATGTGGGCCTAGGGATGGGGTGTCGCGGGGATTCCAAACCAAAATACATGTGACTGACCATCCATCAACTAACTCATTCTCTAGAACGGTTGGGGGGAGTACAAACCAAAATGGATGTGACTGACCATCCATCAACTTGACTCTATCCCTTGACCCAATAGGTGAGCTCAAAGAAAAATGGATGTGACTGACCATCCATTAACTTAACTCTTTCCCTTGATCCGACAGAGGGAGCTTAAACAATAAACGAGCGGATGTGACTGTAGGATCTAGATTAACCCTAGAGGGGGGGTGAATAGGGTTATAGCAAATTTTTCCGAATTAAACACAGAAGCAAACTGCAGAAATAAATATGATGAAAAATAAATCACACACAAAATTTACCCAGCTTCGGCAACCCCTGCCTACTGCTGCATTCCCAGATTTCTATTAGAATTAAACAGTTTCCCGCTTACAAACACTCTAACAGACTTGCAAACCCTGCTACCGCCTATAGAGTTTTGCAAACTCGTAAACCCTGCTAACTGGTCTAACTCTAACTAGACAATCTGACAACACCTAAACCCTAGGTGATGATTTACCATGATTTGTTTTGAAAAGAACAGACAAATAAAACAAATTATAAGAGCAAGCACTAAATTTAAAAACAATTTAAATTATCTTGCCCTTAAATAAAAAAAAACACCCTAACCCAAAACAAACGAAATATGCGGTCACTTCCCTCTTATCTTATTTCACCCGGTCCTTTGTCTTTTGTTTGTGAAAAAAATGGCGGCCCTCTGTTTATTCGATCTGAATTAGGGCTTCTTTCCCTTGCGATCCAAATTGGGGCTTTGACTGATTTTTGATGCTCGTGTTCGCGCTCGCTCTCTGATGATCGAGTTGTTGATGGTTCGGTATGTAATTTCTTTTGTTGCTTTTCTGATTGCTTGCTTTTTAACTCGATTGTTCTTGTGTTCTATGATGATTTCTTGGGGTTTATTTATAGGGTTGAAACCCTAATAATCACTGTCAGATTTGATTTCTACACGTCGTTGATTATTTTCCTGAATTTGTTCTGGATTTGGAGTATTCCTTTCTTGATTTAATTTCGAATTATTGCTGTCCATATTTGTTTTCGAATTAATTAATTCGAAAATTTCTTCCTATATTTGTTGTCTCGGCCCCTATTTGAATTAACACTGACCATATATGTGTTCGAGAAATTTGATGCAGAGATTTCTTTCCAAATTAGATTTCTTTGACTCAATTAAAACCCGATGTTTATTTTTAAATTCAACCCCATTTTTTTCTTTGACTTTGGACATGTTTGCATAACTGTTGAGCTCACTGTGTCTACTGACCATCTTCTCTGTTGTTCATGTAGTTGCATTTGGTCTCGAGTTTCACTGTTGCATTTGCTCATTGGAGTTTGTACTTGCACACTGCACGTAGCTTATTGTCTGTACTTGGTGCATTGAGCATTTTCACTGTGTTGCATTGTACTGCCCTTGTGTTGCTCACCATGTTGCATACATGTTTTTATGCTTTGTGACATTCAGGTTTGTTGTGTACTTGTCTACTGCAGTTTCATTGTGACTTGACTGTGTTGTTTTGTCTCTGCCCAGTTGATGTTCTGTTCATGTGTGTCTGGTCGAGTTCATTCAATTCATTGATCCTTGTACATGCTGTACTGTCTGGTCTTTGTTTGCTTGGTAGCATTTTGTGGTCCTTCATGATGTGTTTGCTGTTGCACTCGGTGTTTGTAGCTTGCCACCGACTTCTTTGTAGTTGCACTGCACTTTGGCTTCACTGTGTTTGTTGTTGCAGTGATTTGTCTGACCTCGTATGCTTCAAGTTGCCTTGAGTTGAACCTATCTTGGGTTTGACCTTGTTTGTGATTTTTGTGCATTGTGCTCTGTTGTTGTATTTGCATTGAGTCACTGATTTTGGTTGAGACTTTGTTTGTTGCAGTATGTCACTGCATTTGGTCCGAGTCACTTGTATCCATTCTTGAGTTGCACACTTTGATTTACTACTGCTTCACCTTGTTGAGTACCTGTAATTGCTGTTATATTACTTCAAATTGCATTTATTTGCTTGTACTTGTGTTCTGGTCATTGCTTTGTTGTGTAGCTGCTATGCAGTTGCTATGCATCACTATATATATACTCTCTGTTTTGATTTGCATTGGTGCAGTTTCCATATTTTGTGTATCTTGATGTTGTATACACTTTTTCATGCTGTTGTGATGCAGTTTCCTTCACTGTTGTATCTTCGGGAGTTTGCACTGCTTCATGTTGAATTCATTGAAGTATTGATTGCTTTTGTTGATAACGCACACGAGTTGGCGAGGCAGTGCACACGTGTATAAATGTACACGTGTGTATTGCAGCCACTCATGATTACCTGTAAGAACACTGATATGCACAGATATTACACAATCAAAGATGATGACAATAACCCATGTATCTGAGACACAAACAAATTTCTATTTTTGCAAATTCAAATTTGTTTGTTTTCAGATTACTGTTGTAGTTGCTAATTATACAGGTACACAGGAGACAGGACAAGAAGTGGAGCTGGATAATGCAGATAGATGCAGATGTGCAGACAGAGTGAAAAACTGAGTGTTGAGTGTTGTAGTGAGAAATGTAAAATGTATGAACTGGTGTATGTATAGAGAGAGCTGAAAACTTTGTATTGTTTAAGTGTTGTAATAAAATATTATATTGAATAAAAAATACTGGTTGAATTATATAAATTCTGTGCAATAGTATAAATATTCAATATGAATATTTTTTCCTTTCTGTATATAGTCCAAACTGCAAACACATATATATATTGATATATATTTTGTTATCATCAAACAAAAAATCACATCAAACAATCTCCCCCTTTTGATGATGACAAACATATATATTAAAGATTTTGAAATGCTAATACATGTGTTTGAGCATGAAATGTTTAGCTCCCCCTATTTGAATGCTCCCCCTACAACCAAGACCACTCCCTATTTAGAAGATAACAAAAATTACTGATGAATAAAAGAACTAAGGAAAATTATCTAACAACATTAAACAAATATTGTTGAAGTATTCCAAAAAATATTTACTTCCTTATCAAAATCTAGTTCTTTTCTCGCCCTTTTGGCATTATCAAAAGACTGACAAAAAAACAATGGAACAGTAGGAACGAAAAAAAAAAAATATCATAACGAGATAACAACTTCCACATTGTAGAGAATGGATCGATGATCGGTTTAAGAAGAGAGATATTTTAACATTAATTTGACATTTAAGCACAAAAAAAAAAAAAAAAAAAAAAAAGCACTTACTAACCACGCATAACCATAAGGACTTTTAAATGGGATTAGCAGTTACTTATTAGTCTAAGCATCCGGACTTTTAAGTGAGACCAGAATACTTAGTTACCATACACCATCCATGCATAACCATAAGGACTTTCAAATGAGAATGGAGTAATGATAAAAATAATTCACTCACATGCTCCATCCATGCATAACCATAAGGACGTTTAAATGAGAATGGATGCATGAGAGTTATTATTATTTATTATTATAAATTTTTTTATATTTATTTATTTAAAAATAATTCACTCTTCTTATTTTACAAAACCATTATGAACGATAGAAAGATGGTAGAAATAGAAATGATCGTGGAATAAGTTACCAAGTTAATTATATTATGTAATATCCAGTACTGAATACCATATTCGAATCAATCTTTGGATAATATCCAAAACTGGTTTGAATCCTAGAAATTGAAGTTGAAAGTATATATCCAAGAATATTTCAACAAAAAAATGAAAAATGGTTAGTCAATTTCTATAATCCCCAAATCCAAACGTAATCTGGAAAATCTTTCTTCTGGGAGGGGTTTTGTGAAAATATCAGCAAGTTGAGTCTCAGTTGAAATATATTCAATGCAAATGTCTTCCTTAGCAATGTGATCTCTAAGAAAGTGGTGTCTCACATCAATGTGTTTTGTGCGTGAATGATGAACAGGATTATTTGATAAGTCTATTGCACTTTTACTGTCACATTTTAATGGAACTTGTTTATAAACTAAGCCAAAATCAGAAAGAGTTTGCATCATCCATAAAATTTGAGCACAACAACTCCCTAAAGCAATATATTCTGCTTCAGTGGTGGATAATGCAACACAGTTCTGTTTTCGACTTGACCATGAAACTAACGAGTGTCCTAGCATAAAGCATGTTCCACTAGTGCTTTTCCTGTCAACCAATGAACCAGCATAATCAGCATCAGAATAGCCAACTAAATCAAAATTTTCACAAGAAGGATACCATAACCCAAGTTTGTTTGTGTGTGAAAGATATCTCAAAATTCGTTTAGTGGCTTTCAAATGAGATTCTTTAGGATTAGATTGAAAACGTGCACACAGACACACAGAAAACATAATATCAGGTCTAGAAGCAGTAAGATAGAGAAGTGAACCAATTATCCCTCGATATTTCTTCTGATCAACAACACTTCCTTTCTCGTCTTTGTCCAACTTTGTTGATGGGCTCATAGGAGTTCTCAATGGTTTGGAGTTCTCAACTCCAAATTTCTTCAACAGTTCCAACACATACTTGGATTGTGAAATGAAAATGCCATCACTGCTTTGCTTGATTTGAAATCCAAGAAAATATTTCAATTCTCCAACCAAGCTCATCTCGAATTTATCCTGCATGACTTGTTCAAATTTCTCGCACAAGAGTTCATTAGTAGCACCATAAATGATATCATCTACATAAATCTGAACAATCAAAAAATCACTTCCTTTATGTAATAGAAACAGTGTCGTGTCAGCACTCCCCTTTTTAAAGCCATTTTGCCAAAAGATATGTACAAAGGCAGTCATACCAAGCTCTAGGAGCTTGCTTAAGACCATATAATGCTTTTTCAAGTTTATACACATGATTTGGAAAATCGTGATTTTCAAAACCGGGGGGTTGTTCAATAAAAACCTCTTCTTTCAAATCACCATTTAGAAAAGCACTTTTTACATCCATTTGTTTAAGTTTGAAACCTTTATAACAAGCAAAGCTTAGCAAAATCCTAATGGCTTCTAACCTAGCAACTGGAGCAAATGTTTCATCAAAATCTATGCCTTCTATTTGGTTATATCCTTTTGCGACCAACCTAGCTTTGTTTCTAATTACATTTCCTGATTCATCAAGTTTGTTTTTGAACACCCATTTAGTTCCTACAATTGGATAGTCATTTGGCCTAGGAACTAATTTCCAAACTTTATTTCTCTCAAATTGATTAAGTTCATCTTGCATTGCTAGAATCCAACTTTCATCATTAAGAGCCATTTCAACATAATCATGTTCAATTTCAGAAATAAAACCACTATGACAACAAAACGCACACAAATTTTTATCAAATGAAGAGCGAGTGCGTATACCTTCCGTAGGATCTCCTATAACCAATTCAGGAGGATGATTGGATTTGAACTTCAATCTATCAACATCAACAGTCCTACTTTCATCTTTCTCACTAGATGTCCCTTCTTTAATGCCTTCATGATCTACCCCATCATCAACCGTTTTTTCAGTCGTCCTTTCCAGATCAGATTCATCAAATTTCACATTGATTGATTCAACAATTGTCTTTGTTCGTTTGTTGTATATCCTATAAGCCTTGCTCCTGGTTGAATAGCCCATGAAAATTCCCTCATCGGCCTTTGATTCAAATTTTCCAAGTTGATCACCTGTGTTAAGAATGAAACAAGGGCATCCAAAGACACGAAAGTAAGAGATGTTAGGTTTCCTTTCATGCCACACTTCATAAGCCGTTTTGCCAAGTATTGGTCTAATCATTACTCTATTCATTACGTAGCATGAAGTATTCACCGCCTCTGCCCAAAAAGTTAGAGGTAGTTTATACTCACTCAACATGGATCTAGCCAATTCTTGCAATGTACGATTTTTCCTTTCAACCACCCCATTTTATTGAGGTGTTCGTGGAGCAGAAAATTCATGTTTTAAACCATTTTCTTCACAAAAGTTTTCAAATTCCGAATTTTCAAATTCGCCTCCATGATCACTTCTTAAAGTTTTAATTGAAACTCCTTTTTCATTTTGAACAAGTTTAGCAAATTTTGAAAAATAATCAAAAGATTCAGACTTTTTGGCTAAGAAATAAACCCATGTAAATCTAGAATAATCGTCAACCAATACATAACAATAACGTTTTCCATTCAAGCTTGCAATTTCATTTGGTCCAAATAAGTCCATATGAATTAATTCGAGGACCCTTGATGTGCTAACAATGTTTTTAGGGCGAAATGATGATCGACTAAGCTTGCCCAAGGAACATGCTTTACACACTTTGTTATCTTTAAATTTCTGATGTGGTAACCCTCTGACTAATTCTTTCGTTTCAAGATTTTTTAAGACACTCATGCTAGCATGTCCAAGTCTCCTATGCCATAAAGATGCCTCTTCGTCAGTGGCTACCAAACATCTGGAAAGATTTAGATTGTCAAACGAAAGCGAGTAAACATTTCCTTTTCTTTTGCCCATAAAAACTATGTTATTAGAAGTTTTATCAATGATCTTGCAAGTATCACTATCAAAAACCACATTCATACCTTTGTCACATAGTTGGCTAATAGAAATGAGATTGTGATGCAAATTATCAACGTATAAAACATTAGTCAAGGAAAAAGTACCGTTACTTACTTCACCTTTCCCAATAATCTTACACTTGCTATTGTCTCCCATGATCACATTTCCACCTCTAAAATTCTCTAGGCTAAGGAACTTAGATTTATCACCTGTCATATGTCTAGAACAACCTGAATCTAGAAACCATTCTTGTTGCTCCTTAGCCCGCCAACATACCTACATAAAGAGAGAGGAGGATGACCTAGAGAAACTCTTAGGTCCAATGATATTAGTAACTGAAGCATTGTCAACAAACAATCCCTTTGGAACCCAAACTTGTTTTGTCCTTTCATTTTTGTTCCTATAGACATGGAATTTGTTTGTAGAATTCTTAGGAACCCAAACTTGTATAAATTTTGTGTTCTTGTTCCTATGACTACAATTTTCAACACGATGTCCAATTTCACTTCTAACAAAGACACTCTTACCTTTTGCATAATCATCAACCTGTGTTTTTCCAAAACCTAGTCCTTTTCTGTTATTAGCAAAGAGTTGATTTCCCAATAACATGTTAAATGATTTTTCTCCTCTTGAAAAGTTATTCAGAGATTTCTCAAGATTTTGGACTTTGGTTTTTAGTGTTGTGTTTTCAGTTACAAGTGTGGTGCATCTATTTATAAAATCCTTTTTCCTAGTGTTAATGGTTTCCTTAAGACTCGAATTTTCTTTTTCAAGATTATCGAAGCTATTCTTAAGTCTTGATATTTCTGAATCTAAAATTTTACATTTTTTACAGTCTAGGTTTTGAATATTTTCAAGTTCAGTTTCTAACCTAGTATTCTCATGAACAAGTTCTCTCCTGTCAGACTTCAATTTTTCAATTTTAGTTTCAAGAGTATCAATTGTATTAGTAAGATCATAACACATCAAAACAAGTTCTTTATAAGAATAGTCACGTACCTCACTGGATTCCTCTGAACTTGTTTCTGAATCTGATTTTGCCATAAGGCACAAGTTAGCCTCTTCTGAGCTATTATCCGTAACTTCTTCTCCTTCTTCATCATCCCAAGTTGCTGCAAAGGCCTTCTTCTTCTTTTTCTTTCCTTTGTTGTTTTTGAGAAGTGGGCATTTTTGTTTGAAGTGGCCAGGCTTTTTGCAGTTAAAGCATGTCAATTCATTATCGGAATCGTCAGAATCTTTTGACCTATTACCACTTGTTCTCTTCTTGCGTGGCCTGAATTTTGACCATTTTCTAAGATTATTGACAGCCATCGCAAGCTCTTCAATTGGATCTTCTTCTTCTTCATCGCTTTCTTCTTTGCTCTTTAAGGCAATTGTCTTCTTTTTTGATTCGGAGTTGTTACGTTCCTCCTTTGCCTTTAGCTCAAGCTCATATGTCATCAAGTTTCCGATCAACTCCTCCATGCTTAGTTTACTCAGATCTTTCGATTCTTGTATTGCCGTGACTTTTGCCTCAAAGTTCATTGGTAAGACTCGCAGTATCTTCCGCACAAGCTCTACTTCAGTGAAGACCTTCCCAAGCGCTCTAGCATTGTACACCAAAGTTGAAAAACGTCCAAACATATCCATTATGCTCTCGCCCTTTTCCATCACAAAGTTTTCGTATTCATTGCTAAATAGAGCTAGACGTGACTCCTTGACTTGAGAAGTTCCTTCGTGTGTCACCTCCAAAGTGTGCCAAATTTCCTGTGCTGTTGTACAATGAGAAATTCTATTAAACTCATTTTTATCAAGAGCACAGATCAAAGCGTTCATTGCTTTGGCATTTGTAGTTTTTAATTTCTTATCGTTAGCATCCCACCTATCCTTAGGTTTAGGAATCTCAGTATCACCAATAACTATAGTGGGAGATTTATAGCCAGTTTCAATAATATCCCAAACATCATAATCGACAGAACTAAGATAAATACTCATCCTAACTTTCCAATAAGCATAATCATTCCCATTAAACATGGGTGGCCTAGCAATAGATTACCCCTCAGAAAAAGCATTATTTGGTGGATTCATGACTCTAGAGTTAAAGTAAAATACCTTGCTTTGATACCACTTGTAGGATCTACATTAACCCTAGAGGGGGGGGGGGTGAATAGGGTTATAACAAATTTTTCCGAATTAAACACAGAAGCAAACTGCAGAAATAAATATGCTGAAAAATAAATCACACACAAAATTTACCCAGCTTCGGCAACCCCTGCCTACTGCTGCATTCCCAGATTTCTATTAGAATTAAATAGTTTCCCGCTTACAAACACTCTAACAGACTTGCAAACCCTGCTACCGCCTATAGAGTTTTGCAAACTCGCAAACCCTGCTAACTGGACTAACTCTAACTAGACAATCTGACAACACCTAAACCCTAGGTGATGATTTACCATGATTTGTTTTGAAAAGAACAGACAAATAAAACAAATTATAAGAGCAAGCACTAAATTTAAAAACAATTTAAATTATCTTGCCCTTAAATAAAAAAAAAACACCCTAACCCAAAACAAACGAAATATGCGGTCACTTCCCTCTTATCTTATTTCACCCAGTCCTTTGTCTTTTGTTTGTGAAAAAAATGGCGGCCCTCTGTTTATTCGATCTGAATTAGGGCTTCTTTCCCTTGCGATCCAAATTGGGGCTTTGACTGATTTTTGATGCTCGTGTTCGCGCTCGCTCTCTGATGATCGAGTTGTTGATGGTTCGGTATGTAATTTCTTTTGTTGCTTTTCTGATTGCTTGCTTTTTAACTCGATTGTTCTTGTGTTCTATGATGATTTCTTGGGGTTTATTTATAGGGTTGAAACCCTAATAATCACTGTCAGATTTGATTTCTACACGTCGTTGATTATTTTCCTGAATTTGTTCTGGATTTGGAGTATTCCTTTCTTGATTTAATTTCGAATTATTGCTGTCCATATTTGTTTTCGAATTAATTAATTCGAAAATTTCTTCCTATATTTGTTGTCTCGGCCCCTATTTGAATTAACACTGACCATATATGTGTTCGAGAAATTTGATGCAGAGATTTCTTTCCAAATTAGATTTCTTTGACTCAATTAAAACCCGATGTTTATTTTTAAATTCAACCCCATTTTTTTCTTTGACTTTGGACATGTTTGCATAACTGTTGAGCTCACTGTGTCTACTGACCATCTTCTCTGTTGTTCATGTAGTTGCATTTGGTCTCGAGTTTCACTGTTGCATTTGCTCATTGGAGTTTGTACTTGCACACTGCACGTAGCTTATTGTCTGTACTTGGTGCATTGAGCATTTTCACTGTGTTGCATTGTACTGCCCTTGTGTTGCTCACCATGTTGCATACATGTTTTTATGCTTTGTGACATTCAGGTTTGTTGTGTACTTGTCTACTGCAGTTTCATTGTGACTTGACTGTGTTGTTTTGTCTCTGCCCAGTTGATGTTCTGTTCATGTGTGTCTGGTCGAGTTCATTCAATTCATTGATCCTTGTACATGCTGTACTGTCTGGTCTTTGTTTGCTTGGTAGCATTTTGTGGTCCTTCATGATGTGTTTGCTGTTGCACTCGGTGTTTGTAGCTTGCCACCGACTTCTTTGTAGTTGCACTGCACTTTGGCTTCACTGTGTTTGTTGTTGCAGTGATTTGTCTGACCTCGTATGCTTCAAGTTGCCTTGAGTTGAACCTATCTTGGGTTTGACCTTGTTTGTGATTTTTGTGCATTGTGCTCTGTTGTTGTATTTGCATTGAGTCACTGATTTTGGTTGAGACTTTGTTTGTTGCAGTATGTCACTGCATTTGGTCTGAGTCACTTGTATCCATTCTCGAGTTGCACACTTTGATTTACTACTGCTTCACCTTGTTGAGTACCTGTAATTGCTGTTATATTACTTCAAATTGCATTTATTTGCTTGTACTTGTGTTCTGGTCATTGCTTTGTTGTGTAGCTGCTATGCAGTTGCTATGCATCACTATATATATACTCTCTGTTTTGATTTGCATTGGTGCAGTTTCCATATTTTGTGTATCTTGATGTTGTATACACTTTTTCATGCTGTTGTGATGCAGTTTCCTTCACTGTTGTATCTTCGGGAGTTTGCACTGCTTCATGTTGAATTCATTGAAGTATTGATTGCTTTTGTTGATAACGCACACGAGTTGGCGAGGCAGTGCACACGTGTATAAATGTACACGTGTGTATTGCAGCCACTCATGATTACCTGTAAGAACACTGATATGCACAGATATTACACAATCAAAGATGATGACAATAACCCATGTATCCGAGACACAAACAAATTTCTATTTTTGCAAATTCATATTTGTTTGTTTTCAGATTACTGTTGTAGTTGCTAATTATACAGGTACACAGGAGACAGGACAAGAAATGGAGCTGGATAATGCAGATAGATGCAGATGTGCAGACAGAGTGAAAAACTGAGTGTTGAGTGTTGTAGTGAGAAATGTAAAATGTATGAACTGGTGTATGTATATATAGAGAGAGCTGAAAACTTTGTATTGTTTAAGTGTTGTAATAAAATATTATATTGAATAAAAAATACTAGTTGAATTATATAAATTCTGTGCAATAGTATAATTATTCAATATGAATATTTCTTCCTTTCTGTATATAGTCCAAACTGCAAACACATATATATATTGATATATATTTTGTTATCATCAAACAAAAAATCACATCAAACAGTGACTAGCTATCTGTCCCATAACTCTTTCCCTTGACCCAACAGTGGAGTTTAAACCCAAAAGGATGTGATTCGGCAATCCATCATCAAACTTAGAGCTAATGTGACCCAACCATCCATCTCCTAACCCTTTTCTTTGACTCGACGAGAAGAGAACAAATCATAAAGCGGGAATAACTTAACCGTCCAACCTATGTGATCCGGCCATCTATCAGCTGATACTATGTCTAATCTGGACATTCACCAACTTCTACCTTTGATTCGACAGGGGAAGTACTACAAGCTCAAGATGGGTGTGACCTAACCTCCCATTTGCTAACTCAGACCTTAGACCCGATAGAAAAATATAACTTCATAAGAACGAGACTCGACTGTTTATGCACTAACGACTTTAACCCTTGATTGGAAGCAATTGTATAATCAACTGAAAGCTGGATATGATTGCTTAACATTATATCCCATGCCTAGTGTTCGATACGTCTTAAAGCTACAACTGAAAGGATGCTTTAGGATTAAAAACAAACAAAACAACTTGTGATTACAATTCCATGGAACTTAGAAACAACCTATAGGTACATGAATATGCTTGGGAGCCAATGGCAAAAGTATGTGCATGGATGTACGAGCATGTGTGCATACTTGACATGCAATATCCTGAACTGACAAGAATTTGATTCTTTCCTGGTACTTTTGAAAAAGAAATTGATTTAGATAACTGAGGCCTGCTAACTTAATCAATTAGCTTAATGGAACCATGCACAGACAATTGTTGAGAAAATATATTCCAATTTTATAATGTAAAATATCGACCAAGCATCGCAGTAGACAGTTAGAGATATGACTCTTTGTGAAATCTAGGCAACGAAAGGATAACGAAAAATCGAGGTACTGAGCGAAATCCATTCCAGCAATCGTAACTCCTCTTGATTCATGTTTGCAACAAGATATACTTTGGGGGAAAGTGTTATCCATCCTTTTGAACAGGCAGTATTCGAATAGACTTAAACGATCGAATCAGACCAGCGAATGACGGAGAAATGACTCAAGGATATTGAGAACATCATAAAAAGGAAAGAAAAAAGAAATATAAAAAAATAATCGAAAAAAGTTGAAAATTTGGAAGTTCAAGTTTTTGCAATTGCCGACTATGAGCAAACCCACAAAATTCTTAGGTCATACTTGAAGTAGAATAGACTTGAGAAATCCTCGAGTCGGACCTGAAGCAATCCATAAAACCCCCAAGCGTGACCCAGAGTGGACTCAGTACCAATCCCTGCACTTGACTCAGTACCAACCCCTAATGACTCAGAGCAAATACTCAAAAAACTCAGTTCTGACTAGAAGCAAACAAAGGAAAACTCAAAGCACAAAAATCTCAAAGATATTTAGGTAGAGCCCCAAGAAAAAACTCAAATATCTTAGGTTAGACTCCAAGTAAATTCAACCCAAACTAAAACAACAAGGGGATCGCTCAAGTTGGGGATCGATATAGAGTTCACTCTAGAGATTGGTACCGACTACCAATTCCACCATTGGTGGATTCCATTTTTTGCCTACATCCCTAACTCAGTGCTAAGCACCTATTTCTAAAGTCGTTTCATTGAATCAATGCAATTATATTTCGATATCCATGAGCACTAGAGCTAGCGACACCCTAGAATACACTAAGCATAGATTTATGCTCTATCCTATATAGGGGATCGGTACTGAACCCTAAGGGTACACCCGAATTAACCCCACTTCTATGGAACTCTTCTCTATCAACATAGAGCCCGATTCAAGTGTTGTTCCGGAGTTTTTATGCCCCGTATTGGCAATTTCCATATATGGTCTAAAGCAGCAATTCAACCTTTTGCAGATTCATTGCTTGAACCAAAAACAACTGGACGACATTGTAAAACAACCTTTGAAACATGAAATAAACATCAAGATGAGCCAACATAAGAAGTTGCAAGAACCTATGATGCGTACACACGGATTGTGAATAAACCGGACGGAAGTGTTGAAATTATGTGTTGACTATCACAAGTTGAATGGGAAAAGGATAAATAATATATATCATTTGCTGATAACTGATGATTTATTTCATAATTTGTGTAGAGGCAAAGTGTTTTCCCAATTGGATTTAGTGACAGGATTCCATCAACTAAGGATGCTGGATGACACTATTCCTTTGACGGCGTTTCGAACAAGATCTGATTCGTACAAGTGGTTAATAATGCCATTCAGATTGATAAATACACCTACTTTCTTTTTGGATTTGATAAACTAGATATTTCGAGAGAGTTTATATAGATTTGTGTTTGTATTTATAGATGACATCCTGATATATTCTAGGAATGAGCAAGTTCATGAGACTCGCCTTAGAATAGTGCTTGAGACGTTGAGGCAACATCAATTAAAAGCAAAATTTTTGAGACATCTATTTTGAAAGAAAAAAGTGAAGTTCCTTGGTTATGTAATTTCAGAAAAAGGATTGTCAATAGATCCAGCTAAGACTAAAGCTGTTAATAATTGGAAGAGACCAGAGGTAGTGACTGATACAAATAGTTTTCTTGGATTATCTTTCTATTATCGATGATTCATCAAGGATTCCTCCCATATAGTAGAACCAATGACTAAACTAACAAGGAAGGACATGAAGTATGATTGGACCGATAAATGTGAGGGGGCATTCCTAAAGCCAAAACTTTTATTATCCAATGCACCCGTATTAGTTGTACCAGACGGTAATAAAGATTTCGTGATGTATACATATGCATGTGGAATAGGATTAGGAGATATTTTGATGCAAAGTGTTAAATTGATTACCTACACTTCTCGACAGCTCAGACCACAAGAAGTTAGATATCTGAATCACGATTTGGAGTTAGTAGTTGTATTCGTTTCTTTCAAAATATTGAGACATTACCTTTTACGAGAAAGATTCAAGTTTTTACGGATCATAAGCCTTTAAGATATTTATTCTCTCGAAAGGAGATGAATATGAGACAGTAGAGGTGGTTAGAGTTCTTAGTAGCTTATGATTTTAGTGTTGGGTATACGCTCGGAAAAGGAAATAAAGTGCAACGATCCCGTTTTTGAGCCAGTATTAATTTGATAATTTATTTTGATTTTTGAAATTAAATTGTGAATTAATTTGGTATTTTCCAAATTTTAATAGATATTTGTTTGTTTATTAATATAAATATATTTATAAATATGATTTTAAATTGAATTTCTAATTGGAAATTCAGAAATAAATGTTTTGAATAACATATTAGATTTGAAACTCAAATATAATTATTTTTAAAATATATTGGATATTGATTTTAAATTTAATTATGGATTTGAAATTCTAAATTAAATATCTTATAAATAAAGATTTGAATATGAAATTTTATTTGAAGTTCAAAATAAATATTTTGAATATAAATTGGATTTATATGATTTTTTTTAAAAAGATTTAAAATATATTTTTCTTTTAAAATGATAAATGTAGTTTGTATAATTATGAATTTAAAACATAATACATGTGTTAAGTTATTAAATATAAGAGCTTAATAAAATTTATTTAAAGGACTTAAACATAAAAAATTTGTAATTGACATTTGGAAGATATGATTTGAGAATTAATGTAATAATTTTCAAAAGATTGTTTTAAGTTAAATTATCTCACATATATATATAATATATGTATGATCACTTATTAATGTAAAATTAGTTTTAAAATCATATTTCTTTAAAGGTTGTTTAAAAAATTATAGAAGTATAAAATAAGATGTAAGAAAAGATCAATATTCTTTCTTTTTAAATTTTATACTTGAACTAAGTATAGTTGGTGAAAATAAAAGTTAAAAGCATATTCAAACATAAACCATATTAATAAAAACATATGTTAAGATATAAAAATATAAATGCACAAGGATTTAAAACTAAATTTTAAACTAATTACACCAAGGGTATAAACTATAAATTGCAAATTTATTTAGATAAAGTTTTTAAACATAAATCTACTTGTTTTAAACAAGTGTAGGCTAAAGAAAATAGGAAATTTACAAGTGTTAACATATTTTAACAAGTGGAAATATAAAAATTTTCTTTTAATTAAGAATTATATAAAACATGCATAAAGAAAAGAAACCCGATTTCTTAATTCGGAAAAAAAAAGAAAAAAAAACCTGAAGGCAAGAGCTGTTTGCAGACCTATACGAAACCATCTCAAACCTGGGAAAGAAAGTAAAACCAAAATAAAAACAATGTCAATGTTTAAAGTTTTAACCTGGAAAACCAAAATTCAAAGCAATTCAACATCAAGCTTCAGATTCAAAATACAATCAAAGACCAGACAAAAGTAAATGCAGATTCAACTTAATTCCAGATTCAAGTCAAAAGCAATTCCAGGCTCAAAAATATTGTCCTCTGTTCTTCAAAACAAGGTGAGAAAACTCACTTATATTGACCTATTTTTTTTGATATTGTGATTAATGTTTAAAGTATGGTCCGAAATGTTGTTAAATATGTCTGTGTGTGTATATATGTAGATGTGACTATGTATTTGCTAGGTACAGACATGCAACTCTATTCTGTTACAGGTTTTTTTAAAAAAATCTGTTAGAAAATTCAAAAAATTCAATTGCTCTTCCCCTGATCCTTGTTACACTATAGGATCTAAACAAGAATTGATTGTTGAATCATGATTCAAGTGTTAAAAATAAATTTAAGTAAATTTAATTAAAGTTTTCTTAGGAAACTTAAAATGAAAGGCAAACCCAATTAATGGTAAAAATTTCAACCATCATGTTTTTTGATTTAAACTATATCATCAAGAATGTTTTTGAAAATAATGATTTTTAATGGTAAGATCAAAATTTTTAAAAATGTATTCACTGGGAAATTGTGAATTGAATGAATTTGGGTCTTTTGGCCATTACTGGTCATCGGCGTGATGATGATGGTCGGGTTTCCTGGAGGTAGAAGGAGACTTGGGAAGGTCGGCAAAAATGGTAAGAGTAATGCTTGTTCACCACGGCGACGGGGGATTATCGATCTAGGGTTTTATCTTATGTTTTAGTTGCGGTTAGATGTCGTGTTGTCGCCGCTTCATTATCACACTGGAATCAATCGCACCAGAGGCAACCGAAAGAAGGAAGATTGACGATGCTCTGACCAGAGTTTCTTGGCCTCTGGTGGCCTGAGATGGTGAGGCGAATAGGTTTTTGGGTGGTCGAGTTTATTCCAGTATGGGTCAAACAACTAGATTTCGAGTTCGTCAACGATTGAGGTTTCTGGGGGTCGGTGAGCTCGAGTCGATCATCAATGAGTTGTGGATGATGGCCAATTTGATCGGAGGACGTCAGGGCATCGATGCATGTGTACGTGGTGTCGTTCGTGTCAGTTATTTTCAATGGTTTGGGAAATATGAAAGATCTCAGGGCAGGCTCGTGAGTGTTGATGGGTTACCTCGAAGAATAGGGGAGACGTGAGTAACCGAAATTTGAGCTCGGGATTTTGCTAGGGGATTGCCCGGGTTAATTGTGATGCATCAGTTTTTTTTTAAATCTAAAATAAATATTTAACAAAGTTTTGAACCGATGCAAATGTTTAAAACAAGTTTTGAGGATGAACAAAGTTTAAAACGAAATGATAAATTTAATCAAGTTTTAAGGCAAATTAACTATGATTTTAAAAGGCAAATTGGATTTTAAACAAGTTTTAACAAAGTTTCAAAATTAACGTTTAAGTTTAAAATTGATTTGTTTTTAAAAGTAATATGTGTTAGGTTAATTATATAATTGGTTTCTAAATGCTTTTTATGTGGAATTTAATAATTAATATATTAAGGTAAACGATCAATAAATGGATAATTTATCAAGGTAATTAATTTATCCATGTGATTAATTAAGGCAATTAATTAATTAAGAGTTAATTAATTTATGTGATTAATTAGAGATTCATTAAAGGTTAATTAATGATAAATTAATAGTTAATTAAAGTTAATTAAAGATTAATTAAGACTAATTAATCAAGGTGATTAATTTATTAATTTAATTAAAGGTTGGTTACTTAATAATTATGATTTAATAATTAAGGAATGAATTAAGGTTAAGTAACTTCATGATTAAGGATTTCTAATTACATAATTAAGACTTATTAATTATTGATTAAAGATTAATTAATTAAATGATTAAGGGATAATTAATTTATAATTGAGGATTAATTAATTTATAATTAGGGATAATTAATTTATGATTTAAAATTGATTAACTAAGTGATTAGTGATTAATTAATTAAGTATAATTAATTAAAGAATAATTAAATAATTAAAGGTTAATTATTTAATGATTAAAGGTTGATAATATTATTAATTAAGGTTAATTAATTAATAATTAAGGGTTAATTAATTTATTCTTAAAAAAGGATAATTAATTAAAATAATTTGTAATTAATTTATGTTAATTAGCCAGGATTAGTAGTTTATTCATAAGTAATTAATCTGATTTAAATTAATCAGATGATTAACTGATCTTACTTATGGACGTTTGGATTTTATTGAATGTTGAATTGTTTGATATCCCTGATATGTGATGCCGTGAGATATAAATTATTTTGATTTGAGCTGTGATGAATGTAATTTATTTATCTGTGATGAATGTAATCTATTTATCTGTGATAAATTTATATTAATTATTTGTGAATCTGTAAATGAAGATAAGCGTTATAGGATTGTACTGCTTATCAATATTTCTGTGTTTGGATTGTGATGATTGATGATGTTGCACTATTGTGTAAAACCCCTGGACTACACCATGCACACGCACAAATATGGATTGCACTAGGAAATTGGTTAAGTCGTAGATTTTTGAAATAGTTTTAAAATTGAATTTTGAATCCAAATGGTTTTGGAAATGGAATTGGGACAAATATGAATTTTTTTGAAAAGGAGTTTTAAAGATAAAAGTTATTTTGAATAACTTGATTAAGTTTTGAAATTTAAACAGTTTGACTTGAATTTGAATTCAGGATTTGAATTATGGTTTAACAAGTTATATAATGTATTTATATGGGTTTTAAACCATTTTAAACGTATTATTTTGGGAATTTGAATTTAACCCAAGTTTATATATAAAAGCTATAACTTGTGCATATTTGGTCAGATTTTTTCGAAACGAAAAGTATTTGTTTTCAAATTATAATGGCTTTCAAATAAAGAAAGGATTTCCAATTTTGTTGAAAAGGTTTCAAATTTGAAATGGAATTGTTTTGTAAACTATGAACGAATCTTTGAAAATGGTTTTGAAAGCTATGAATTGAGTCTTTGGTTTAAAGATTGGATGAGTTAATCCAATTTGAAAGGGAAATTGTTTTGAAAGGCTATAAATGAATCTTTATGAAAGATTGGTGAACTTTGTGAAGTGAATCTTTTTGTTTAAAGATTTGAAAATGGTAATTTGTTTAAACCATTTGAAAGGAAAGTTTTGGGTAATAAGTTGTGACTTAACTGAGATCCTATTATCCATATGGTTTTAAAATATTGCGCTCATTATTCGGTTTAGCCGGGAGGGGACCTTGTGTCATACAACCTATTCCGAATAATGATACGACGTTATGGATTGCATTTGAAGACCGGTGGTGAAGACCGGGTATTTTCGAAAACGAAAGGATTACCCGTCGGATGACTCTGCATTCAGTAGCTACGGTATGGAGATCTCCATATATGATGGGGAGTCCGATCGGGATTGTGAATACCCAGATTGCAAGGACTTCTTTGTGAAGTGCTATCAGTTCTGTTCGAACCCGGAATAGACTTGTATAGATATGTGTCTGACATTACACTTTGAGATATAAAGCAGGTTTCTATCAAATACATTTCTGTTTGGTAACGGAGAATTTATTCTCTTATCTTAACACCCTTCTCTGAGATGTACAAGCTCAGAGGTTATGTAGTTGATAGTTACTAGTGATACATTCTCAATTTGATAATGTGGCATATGAAGTGCTGCTGATCATTTGTTGATCAAAGCATGGCTTTTGTGTAAAGCGTAGCTTTGTGCATGTGACCTCGTCGGACCTCACAACTCGAAAATGGTCGAAACAGAAAAAATGCGGCAAGGTTATTCGAGGGTAGCGCCCCTTGAAGGTATGATAGAGGTGGTATCAAGGTATGGAGCCCACATACTTAACCTATGTGGTTACTGCAAATACATTGCTTTGTGGTGTTGGTGTCGAGCGCTCGGATAAAGGTTGGTTATGACTGGGGGAAAGCATACTCGTGTCAGTAGTTACCTAGTTACAGAGGTAACCCGGCCTTGTGTTGGCAGAGATCCGGGTAGGTTCTCGGGGCGTCCCTCTAGAGTTGTACCCATGTGGCAATAGGAATTTCCTTAGCCTGACCATTTGTTGGAAATCCAAAGAAACAATACGCGTCCTATATGGTTTTAGTTTTATAACCTGTCATGGAATGTGGAGGTAACCTGCTATTGATCATGGTAGCTATAGTAGGCATACAATAATGGTTGTATGCTGGCTAAGATTGATATTATACTTTCGAAAGGTTTTCTGCACTATGCACTAATAATAATATCAAGCTATCATAAGGAGAAATCTCCTCCAATTCTGTGTTTGCATTGTGTGTGTGGTGGGAGGCCTTATGATAGTTTCATTTTTCAAAAAGCATTGCAGATTTCCTTTCTATTTCTTCTTGATTGTTTTATTCAAAGAAAACTGTTTTCGTTTGCTCACACCAGTCCCATGACTGACCTGAAGTTTATGGTTCCCTTCCTAGACTCTGGGTGCCCATAATTTTCCACACGGGCAGTCTAGAGTTAGATTTTCAGATAGTCAGCTAGTAGATGTAGATTTCGGTAGCCTCCAGCTTTCTATTTCGATATCTTTGGAGCCTTTGGATCTTGGCGATCACATCGATGACTGACCTTGCTTAGTTCAACGTGATTGTGGTTCGAGCTTGTGGTTTGGATATAACTGCTCTTGGATTGGAGTCCTTGGAGCATTGGAATACAGATGCAATATAGGATTCTCAAGCTCTCTCTCTCTATTGAAGTTAAATTTGGTGTTCCTTTGTCGAAGATTTTCTTCCGCTGTTATTTTTGTATCACTGATGTGGATATCAATTGTATCAATGCGTTGTATCAAATACTGTATATCAGTGATATTATTCATTTATCTTCCGCTGTGTTGTTATACTTAATGTGTTATAAGCCCCGGTGCGAATCGGGTTTCAACAGTTGAATCTGCGGCATTCGAGTACAAGTGAAGTACTGGTGTCGATTTTTGAACGCTGAAATTCGGGTCATGACATTTTGGTATCAAGCTGAAGGTTGAACTTTAGCTCAGGACTATAACATATTAGGCAACTCATTAGAGATAGGGTTACAAATACCCTAGAATGAGTATATCCCTAAGATATCTGCCTGTATGCCTCAGCAAATTCTCTTACTATCCACTGATAGTGAGTATGAGTGCAAGAAGAGGACGAGATAGGGGAGACCAGTACAAATGGTTAATACCCTGTAACAACAAGGAATAGCTTTCCCTATAAATCTCTTTTCAATTCTTTGATTGCTTCATGGCAATTAAAAGAAGAAGCTTCGGTGTGGTGGTGGCCTTACGAATCGTTATTTCATATCCTCTTCATCAATTTCCTATCAACTTTTCATTTAACTTTAATGAATTTGAAATTTTAAGTTGAAATAAATTGGTTAACAAATTATGAAGTTAAATTAATTTGTATCGATAAAACGATTTCGGTCAAAACCAAAGTTTGAAATTTTGTTGTGATTTCTTGTGAAAGATCATAGTCCGAAGAGGGACAGGTTGATATATACTTTGGGATATTTCAACCTGGATTGAGTATCCATTGTTAGTTCTATTGGATCCAGATATATTCTACGAATGGCTAAGTTATCCGTTCGAACTAACCAGTGCCCTTGCATATCTCGTAGACTGGATGACCCTAGTACTTCGTGAGAAATTGATTGAGTTTGTTCTCATATTTATTGATATTCTGATTAGATAAGCCAAATGCAGAATAAATATTGAGTTTGATCTGGAAAGCTATATCTTTGTGTGTTCATCTATCTTCGTTGTCTCCCTGTCTTGCAAATTTCGAGGACGAAATTTTCTTAAGGGAGATCTGTAACGATCCCGTTTTTGAGCTAGTATTAATTTGATAATTAACTTAATTTTTGAAATTAAATTGTGAATTAATTTGGTATTTTCAAAATTTTAATAGATATTTATTTTTTTGTTAATATATATATAAATATGATTTTAAATTGAATTTCTAATTGGAAATTCAAAAATAAATGTTTTGAATAATATATTGGATTTGAAACTCAAATATAAGTATTTTTAAAATATATTGGATATTGATGTTAAATTTAATTGTTGATTTGAAATTCTAAATTAAATATCTTGTAAATAAAGATTTGAATTTGAAATTTGATTTGAAATTCGAAAATAAATATTTTGAAAATAAATTGGATTTATATGATTTTTTTTAAAAAAATATTTAAATTTTTTTTTCTTTTAAAGTGAATAAGTGTAGTTTGTATAGTTATAAATTTAAAACATAATACATGTGTTAAGGTATTAAACATAAGTGCTTAATAAAATTTATTTAAAGGACTTAAACATAAAAAATTTGTAATTGACATTTGGAAGATATGATTTGAGAATTAATGTAATAATTTTCAAAAGATTGTATTAAGTTAAATTCTCTAACATATATATAATATATGTGTGATCACTTATTAATGTAAAATTAGTTTTAAAATCATATTTCTTTGAAGGTTGTTTAAAAAGTTATAAAAGTATAAAATAAGATGTAAGAAAAGATCAATATTCTTTCTTTTTAAATTTTACACTTGAACTAAGTATAGTTGGTGAAAATAAAAGTTAAAATCATATTTAAACATAAACTATATTAATAAAAAAAATATGTTAAGATATAAAAATATAAATGCAAAAGGGTTAAAACTAAATTTTAAACTAATTAAACTAAGGGTTTAAACTATAGTTACAATTAATTTGGATAAAGATTTTGAACATAAATATACTTGTTTTAAACAAGTGTAGGCTAAAGAAAATAGGAAATTTACAAGTGTTAACATATTTTAACAAGTGGAAATATAACAATTTTCTTTTAATTAAGAATTATATAAAACATGCATAAAGAAAAGAAACCTGATTTCTTAATTCAGAAGAAAAAAGGAAAAAAGAAAAAAAACTGAAGGCAAGAGCAGTTTGCAGACATGTATGAAACCATCTCAAACCTGGGAAAGAAAGTAAAACCAAAATAAAAAATAATGTCAATGTTTAAAGTTTCAACCTGGAAAACCAAAATTCAAAGCAATTCAACATCAAGCTTCAGATTCAAAATTCAATCAAAGATCAAGCAGAAGTAAATGCAGATTCAACTTATTTCCAGATTCAAGTCAAAAGCAATTCCAGGCTCAAAAATCTTGTCCTCTGTTCTTCAAAACAAGGTGAGCAAACTCACTTATATTGGCCTTTTTTCGATATTGTGATTAATGTTTAAAGTATGTTCTAAAATGTTGTTAAATATGTTTGTGTGTGTATATATGTAGATATGACTGTATATTTGCTAGGTACAGACATGCAACTCTATTCTGTTACAGGTTTTAAAAAAAACCTGTTTGAAAATTCAATACTTCAATTGCTCTTCCCCTGATCCTTATTATACTATAGGATCTAAACAAGAATTGATTTTTTAACCATGATTCAAGTGTTAAAAATAAATTTAAGTAAAATTAATTAAAGTTTTCTCAGGAAACTTAAAATGACAGGCAAACCCAATTAATGGTAAAAATTTCAACCATCATGTTTTCTTATTTAAATTATATCATCAAGAATGTATTTGAAAATAATGATTTTTAAAGGTAAGATGAATTTTTTTTAAAATGTATTCATTGGCAAATTGTGAATTGAATGAATTCGAGTCATTTGGCCGTTACTGCTCATCGGCTGGATGATGATGGCCAGGGTTTTGCCTGGAGGTAGAAGGAGACTTAGGGAGGTCGGCAAAAATGGTAGGAGTAATGCTTGTTCACCGTGGTGACCGGGGATGATCGATCTAGGGTTTTATCTTATGTTTTAGTTGCGGTCAGATGTCGTGTTGCCGTCGCTTCATTATCGCACTAGAATCAATCGCACCAGTTGCCACCGGAAGAAGGAAGATTGGTGATGCTCCATTCTGAGTTTCTTGGCCTTTGGTAGCCTGAGACGGTGAGGAAAATGGGTTTTTGGGTGGTCGAGTTTATTCCAGTATGGGCCAAACAACTGGATTTCGAGTTCGTCAATGATTGAGGTTTCTGGAGGGTCGGTGAGCTCGAGTCGATCATCGATGTGTTATGGATGATGGCCAAGTTGATCGGAGGACGTCATGGCATCGGCGCACGTGTACGTGGTGTCGTTCGTGTCGGTTATTTTCAATGGTTTGGGAAATATGAAAGATCTTGGAACAGGCTCGTGAATGTTGATGGGTTAACTCGAAGAATAGAGGAGACGTGAGTAACCCGAAGTTGAGCTCGGGATTTTCTGAAGGATTGCTCGGGTTAATTGTGATGCATCAATTTTTTTAAAATTTGAAATAAATATTAAACAAAGCTTTAAACCGATGCAAATGTTTAAAACAAGTTTTTGAGGATGAACAAAGTTTAAAACAAAATGATAAATTTAATCAAGTTTCAAGGCATAATAACTATGATTTTAAAAGCCAAATTGGATTTTAAACAAGTTTTAACAAAGTTTCAAAATTGAATGTTTAAGTTTAAAATTGATTTGTTTTTAAAAGTAATATAAGTTAGGTTAATTATATAATCGATTTCTAAATGCTTTTTAAGTGGAATTTGATAATTAATTTATTAAGGTAAGTGATCAATAAATCGATAATTTATCAAGGTAATTAATTTATCCACGTGATTAATTAAGGCAATTAATTAATTAAGAGTTAATTAATTTATGTGATTAATTGGAGATTAATAAAAGGTTGATTAATGATAAATTAATGGTTGATTAAAGGTTAATTAAAGATTAATTATTCATAATTAATCAAGGTGATTAATTTATTAATTAGAGGTTAGTTACTAAATAATTAAGATTTATTAATTAATAATTAAGGAATGAATTAAGGTTAATTAACTTCATGATTAAGGATTTCTAATTACATAATTAAGGCTTATTAATTATTGATTAAAGATTAATTAATTAAATGAATAAGGGATAATTAATTTATAATTGAGGATTAATTAATTTATAATTAAGGATAATTAACTTACGATTGAAAATTGATTAATCGAGTTATTAGTGATTAATTGATTAAGTATAATTAATTAAAGAATAATTAACGGTTAATTATTTAACAATTAAAGGTTGATTAAATAATTAATTAAGGTTAATTAATTAATAATTAACGGTTAATTAATTTATTCTTAAAAAAGGATAATTAATTAAAATAATTTGTAATTAATTTATGTTAATTAACAGGATTAGTAGTTTATTCATAAGTAATTAATCTGATTTAAATTAATCAGATGATTAACTGATCTTACTTATGGACGTTTGGATTTTATAGAATGTTGAATTGTT
Organism: Allium cepa; assembly: GCA_030765085.1. Taxonomy (NCBI): domain Eukaryota; kingdom Viridiplantae; phylum Streptophyta; class Magnoliopsida; order Asparagales; family Amaryllidaceae; genus Allium; species Allium cepa. The sequence continues at coordinate 619,641,659 of CM060932.1, forward strand.
TGATATCCCTGATATGTGATGCCGTGTGATAAAATTATTTTGATTTGAGCTGTGATGAATGTAATCTATTTATCTGTGATGAATGTAATCTATTTATCTGTGATAAATTTATATTATTTATTTGTGAATCTGTAAATGAAGATAAGCGTTATAGGATTGTACTGCTTATCAACATTTTTGTGTTTGGATTGTGATGATTGATGATGTTGCACTATTGTGTAAAACCCCTGGACTACACCATACACACACAAATATGGATTGCACTAGGAAATTGGTTAAGTCATAGATTTTTGAAATAGTTTTAAAATTGAATTTTGAATCCAAATGGTATTGGAAATGGAATTGGGACAAATATGAAAAGTTTTGAAAATGAGTTTCAAAGATAAAAGTTATTTTGAATAACCTGATTAAGTTTTGAAATTTAAACAGTTTGATTTAAATTTGAATTCAGGATTTGAATTATGGTTTAACAAGTTAGATAATGCATTTATATGGGTTTTAAACCATTTTAAACGTATTATTTTGGGAATTTTAATTTAACACAAGTTTATATTTAAAAGCTATAACTTGTGCATATTTGGTCGGATTTTTCCGAAATGAAAAGTATTAGTTTCCAAATTATAATGGCTTTTAAATAAAGAAAGGATCTCCAATTTTGTTGAAAAGGTTTCAAATTTGAAATGGAATTGTTCTGTAAACTATGAATGAATCTTTGGAAATGGTTTTGAATGCTAAGAATTGAGTCTTCGGTTTAAAGATTGGATGAGTTAATCCAATTTGAAAGGGAAATTGTTTTGAAAGGCTATAAATGAATCTTTGTGAAAGATTGGTGAACTTTGTGAAGTGAATCTTTTTGTCTAAAGATTTGAAAATGGTAATTTGTTCAAACCATTTGAAAGGAAAGTTTTGGGTAATAAGTTGTGATTTAACCGAGATCCCATTATCCATATTTTTTTAAAATATTGCGCTCATTATTCGGTTTAGCCGGTAGAGGACCTTGTGTCATATAACCCATTTCGAAAAATGATATGATGTTATGGAATGCATTTGAAGACCGATGGTGAAGACCGGGTATTTTCAAGAACAAAAGGATTACCCATCGAATGACTTTGCACTGAGTAGCTATGGTATAGAGATCTCTATATGTGATAGGGAGTCCGATCGGGATTGTGAATACCCGGATTGCGAGGGCTTCTTCGTGAAGTGCTTTCGGTTCTGTTTGAATTCGGAACAGACTTGTATGGATGTGTGTTTGATATTACACTTTGAGATATAAAGCTGGTTTCTATCAAATACATTTTTGTTTGGTGGTAGAGAATTTATTCTCTTAGCTTAACATCGCTCTTTGAGATATACGAGCTCAGAGGTTTTGTAGTTGATGGTCACTAGTGGTACATTCCCAATTTGGTAATGTGGCATACGAAGTGCTTCTGATCATTTGTTAATCGAAGCATGGCTTTTGTGTAAAGCGTAGCTTTGTGGAGTGACCTCGTCGGACCTCACAACCCGGAAATAGTCGAAACAGGAAAAATGCGACATGGTTATTCGAGGGTAGCGCCCCTTAGGGTATGTCCATTTCCTTATGGATAGTGGTGGTATCATGGTATGGAGCCCAAATACTTAACCTATGTGGTTACTGCAAATACATTGCTTTATGGTGTTGGTATCGAGCGCCCGGATAAAGGTTGGTTACAACCGGGGGATGGCATACTCATGTCAGTTGTTACCTATTACAGAGGTAACTCGGCCTTGTGTTGGTAGAGATCCGAGTAGGTTCTCGGGGCGTGCCTCCAGAGGCGCACCCATGTTGCAATAGGAAGTTCCTTAGCCTGACCATTTGTTGGAAATCCAAAGAAAAAATACGCGCCCTGTACGGTTTTAGTTGTATAATCTGCCATGGAATGTGGCGGTAACCTGCTATTGAACATGGTAGCTATAGTAGGCATACAATAATGGTTGTATGCTAGCTAAGATTAATGTTATACTTTCGAAAGGTTTTCCGCACTATGCACTAATAATAATATCAAAAGATTTTTAGCGTACCAAGCATGTTTGACTATCATAAGGAGAAATCTCCTCCACTTATGTGTTTGCATTGTGTGTGCGGTTGGAGGCCTTATGGTAGTTAAATTTTTCAGAAAGCATTGCGGATTTCCTTTTTATTTCTTGTTGATTGTTTTATTCAAAGAAAACTGTTTTCGTTTGCTCACACCAGTCCCTTGACTGGGCTGGAGTTTATTGTTCTCTTCCTAAACTCTAGGTACCAACAATTTTCCACATGGGCAGTCTAGAGTTAGATTTTTAGATAGTCAGCTAGTAGATGTAAATTTCGGTAGCCTCCAACGCTCTATTTCGATATCTTTATAGCCTTTGGATCTTGGCGATCACATCGATATCCGACCTTGCTTAATTCAACGTGATGGTGGTTCAAGCTTGTGGTTTGGATATAATTGCTCTTGGATTGGAGTCCTTGGAGCATTGGAATGGAGATGCAATATTCGATTTTCAAGCTCTCTCTCTCTATCTATTGAAGTTAATTTTGGTATCCCTTTGTCGAAGACTTTCTTCCGCTGTTATTTTTGTATCTCTGATGTTGATATCAATTGTATCAATGCGTTGTATCAAATATTGTATATCAATGATATTATTCATTTTTCTTCCGCTGTGTTGTTATACGTAATGTGTTATAAGCTCCGACGCGAATCAGGTTTCAACGGTTGAATCTGCGGTATTCGAGTACAAGTGAAGTATGGGTGTCGATTTTCAAACGCTGAAATTCGGGTCCTGACATAAAGTAACTGATGCACTTAGCAGAAAACATCAGAATGCAATATTAGCAATGTTAGCAAGGTGGAAAGATTTAGAAGCATTAACTACTTGTAGTATGCAGTTAAGGTTGACTGCTAGTTCTATTCAGAGTATCTCCATAATGTCATGTTTAGATGTTTGACCAGTGTTGATCGATATGATTGCTTATAAGCAGAGAGATGACCCATGGTTAGCTAAACGGATTAGAAGATATGATGGAATTGAGATTGGCGATTTAAAAGATTTTTATCTTGACCAAAATGGATGGTTGAGAAAGAAGGGACGATTGTGTGTTCTGGATGTGGGAGACCTAAGGAAGGAAATTCTTAGGGAGTGTCATGATTAAAGTTTACCATTCATTCTACAGGAACTAAGATGTACTAGGACATGAAGAGATGTTTCTTCTGAGGAGGTATGGAAAGGGATGTAGGCTTATGGGTAAAGCAATGCGTGAATTTCCGGCAAGTGAAAGCCAAGCATCAGAAGCCGAGTGCTTTGCTTCAGCCTTTAGATATATTAGTATGGAAATGGGATTCTATATCTCTGGATCTTAATGATGGGTTGCCAATGTCGAATAGGGAAAATGAGAGTATTTGGGTTATAGTGGATAGATTGACGAAGAGTGCACATTTCATTCCCTTTAAGTCGACAAGGATGACACCTATTTTGGCCAAGTCATTTATGAAGAATATGGAGACTACATGAGATTTCTAGTAGTATAGTCAGTGGCAGAGATACTTTGTTTACTAGAGAGTTCTGGAATAGTCAACAAGAGGTATTAGGTACCAAGTTTATGACGAGTACCACTTATCGTCCACAAATGGATGCGCAGACAAAGTGAGTCAATAAGGTACTTGAAGATTATTTGAGAACTTGTATTCTAGATTTTGGTGGGTCATGGAAAGATCATTTGCAGTAGTTTGAGTTTTCCTACAATAAAAGTTATTAGACTTGTGTAAGAATGACACCTTTCGAAGCTTTGTGTAGAAGGTCATGCAAATCATTAGCATGTTGGTTACAGACCGGAGACGAATTGGTTCTAGATCTAGATATGGTAAAAGAAGTCACAGGAAAGATTGAGTTGATCCGAGCATGGATGAAGGAAGCTCATTCTTGGTAGAAAAGTTACGTGGATACGAAGCACAAAGATCTAGAGTTCTCAGTTGGAGATCATGTTTCTGTAAAAGTATCACCAATGAAGAGCGTGATCCTGTTTGGAAAATTAGCATCTAGATTTGTTGGACCATTTCCTATTATAGAAAGGATTGGAAAACTCGTTGATCGGATAGAGTTACCGAGCAGTTTGGTGGGAATCCATAATGTTTTTCATGTTTCCCATCTTAGGAAGTGTGTTCGTGATCCAGAGACTACTATCGCTCTGACCGCATTGGAAAACTTAGTAGTGGAAATGAATATGTATATTATTAGACAACCAATCCATATTGTGGCTAGGGATGAGGAGTTAAGAAACAAGACAGTCAGACTAGTGAATGTCTAGTGGGGTGACGAGGAGAGAGACTGTACTTGGGAGACAAAGGGTAGGATTAGAGACATTTATCCTAATTTGTTTTGATGGTATGTTTTAGTGTATGGTTATGTTTTATGTTATGTACCTTATCATAATTTTGAGTACGAAATTCTTTAAAGGGGAGAATCTGTAACACCCATAATTTTTGGTAATATTATTTAGGATATTTAATTAGATAGATAAAATAAAAAAAACGTATTGAGATAATGAGGGTGAGATTTGATAATTTAATAGGTCGTGCCTTAATTATTGAACTAACAAAAATGTTTAAAACTTAAATAAGGAAGAGGAATAAGGTGAGGGGAAAATTAGGAATAAGCGTTATTTCCTAACATAACACCCTTCTTTCCCATTATCTTTATTCACATTTCATTCATACAAACTAAAGCAAAGACAATGCCGGCCATTGCTAGGAGAAACCAAGAGAAAAAATATAAGGAAATCTAAGGAAAAAGCTAAGGAGGAATTTAATCAACTCAAATCTCACTTCTCTTTATCAGACCAAGGTGAATAACGGTTACCCATCTCAAGTATGCTTGTTTATTTTCAGTTTTATAATTAAAACTGAATCTTATGATTGTTATTATGTTATGTTTTGAATGATTGGTGATTATATACTTATTGATAATTTATTGGATTTGTTATGGAATTATTTAATAGGTTTTAAGAGTGAAAACCTAGATTACAACATCCGGTTGACTAGAAATTTAGATATGATGTTCAGGACGTTATTTTAGAAGCAATTTTTTATTTAATAATTTTCAAAGAAAGTATGAATATTTTATGAACTTCCTAAGTGAGAAAAATGATTTATTTTCGGTTTTAATTATTAAAAATAATTAAATAATGTTTTTGATCTCGAAATTTTTATATGTTAAAGAATATGTTAATTCTAATTTACTATGATTTTTAGGGATTTGTTCTAAGTGTTTATGATTTAAATAATTATATTAAAATAATTATATAACTTTAATGGTTTGCAATTATTTTGGGAATGAAAATTCTGATCCATGGCAGTTTTCTAAAAAGGATTTAAAGAAGTTTATTAGCCAATACCAATTTGACAAAGGATAGGAGTTGGTGAAAAGAAACTTTTATAAAATAATTCTTATGTTAATTACGAGATTGCCATGTCATTACTAGTTGACGTCCATCTTTGCCACAGCTATTATTGCCACATATTTTACATTGGCTACAGTATGCCTTTAGTATTGCTTTAAAGATAAAGGTATTATGACATCAATGCCACATATTTTACGTCGACTATAGTAATGCTGCAAGTTTTCACTATGCTTTCAAACAATGCTGCTTGTTTTCAATATCAACTCCTTATTCTAAGATGCTGCACTTATCTATGCCGGCATTAACATTCATAGCAGCAATTATGCTGCATATCTTTATTTTAATATAAAGAGGCAATAATGTCGCATAGCTTAATTCCGATATTATTACTTTATGGCAGCAGTGCCTTATGCGTACATTGCATTCAACATTGATGGTGTAAGGTAGATATTGCTACCAAAGGCTATCAATGTCGGCATTTCCAAATTTCCAAGTATTAAAACTTTATACTATGCAAACCAAAGATTATGCTGCTTATACTTAGCAACCTACATATTTATGTTATGCAACATAAATGATTCTGGCACCATGGCCTTATGCTTTATACATCAGATGCTTTAACATGACTTTGATATAGAAAGGGTGCAATAACCTATGCTGGCGATATTAATGCCGTACTGTATCAATTTAAATGGTTTTATTATATGGCTTTATAGCCTATGGTTTTATAGGCTCGATAACCTCCTAGTGATTTTGAGTTAATGAAACCTATTTTATAGAAGCGTATATATATCTTGCCATAAAATTTTGTATAAATCAAAGGACTATAATTTCCTTGTTTTAAGTATGATTTCAAGAGTTAAATCATTTATAAAGAATTATGTTTTCAAGGGAATAAAGAGAGTATATAGGCCAAGATTTTACTAGTGAAATTATCGTTCTTACCACCGTGAGATAAATTGAGATAGAACTGACTCAAAGACTAGTGAATAGAAAACCAAATAATGGGGCTGGTATAAGGTAGCTCCCTATACTTGAACTGTTAACCCCCAGTTGATATTAGTCCACAATCTAGTGCGTAAGGCTTTGTAAGGGTAAAAATAAAAATAGTTTTACGCACAGAAAGAGATATAACTTAGGTAGGTTATTGGTTTGCTTGCAAAACCATTAGGTTCGTAGTGAGCCGAGAAATTTTTTGAGATCGACATATAGTCAGGTTAATACTAAGATGATTGTGTTTGGATCGATAGTCCGGTTTCTTTCTAACAGTGAGTTAGAGAATTTGCACTATCTAGTAGGTCCGAGTCAGCCATATAACTCTGTAGTCACCCTGAGAAAATTATGAAGTAGTGGAAAACAGTTAGTAACTGAGACAGATTAGTCAGGATTGCCCATGTAGAATGCATGCATTTAATTATCATGTGCTCATGTAACCGTTGTGATTGCAGGAGCATGACCGTGATAGGCATGTTATCAGAGGTACTGGTGAGGGGAAAATGGCTACGCTCAACAGCGTGGTGTCACTGGATATCTATTGTCAAGATGGCATTATTATTCACACCAGGCTTTTTGTCTGAAATGAAGTCTCTGTTTTCCACCTTTAACACTCAGGTACTCATTTGAGTAGATTGAGAGTACGATTTTCATGTTTGAAGTTTGATGAATAAATCTTCTGAAGATGTGTAGGAGGCAGAGCTAGCTGTATAGGAGTCTATTTATGTCCATTGTGTTATTCTTTTGTTTAAATGTATGTATTGGCAAAAGTTGTATCTGTCTAGTAGTAAACTTTGATCAACCAAGGAGACATCTGCATATGTCACTCTTGGAGTATTTTCTAATAATTAAATTTTATTTAAACTCGGGCAACGTTTGGGATTATGTAATAAATATGGAAATAATTACTGAAATGTGTTTTACAAAATTTCATATTCATGTGCTTCTAATATTCACGATACTGTTAAATGATCTCATTTTGTCGTTGGAGAATAATATTATTGATAACTAAAATATAAGTAGCACTTATTTTCGGGCCTCAAAATAAGGGATGTTACAACGAAGTCGGCTAAAGGTTCATTCACTGATCAAGGTACAGTGTTCATTGTGAAAGGAAGGCATCATCTTTGAAAAGTTTGAAGAAATGAAAGTGTGGTAATAACAAAGGTAATAAAGGAGCTGCTAATGACAATGGTGAATTTCACCATTTTCATATCAAAGGGCACTAGAAACAGAACTGTCCAAAATATCCGAAGATGATTAAAGAGATGGAATGAAATTCCCCTCTCAGAAAGCTATATTTATGGTTCAAAATCATTTTGCAATTAATATAAATTCTAGGGTTTTAGACACTAGATCCGAGACTCATATTTATAATCTGTTACAGGGACTTAGGAGTAGACGACCTGTGGAAAAATGGGAAATGAACCTTCAAGTTGAAGATTGATGAATGCAAATATGATTGGAGCATATCATTTACGTTTGCCACGTAGATTTATTATTTTTAATAATGATGTTTTGATCATTTTTCGGTGGATGTAATATCTACAATGGTGTTTTAAATAATGACATTTATGTAATTAACTTTAGTTATATATGCACCATCAATAGATCTTCTACTGTTGACGCCAAAGATATATAGTTACTTATGGTACTATAGGCTAGGTCATATTAGTGACAAAAAATGGCACGGACTGAAAATCGATGGTTTTTGACCATTATTTGGTTATGAATTATTTGAAACTCATGGGTTATGTTTTAAGGGAAAGTGGATAAGAATCCCTTTAGCAAAAGCAATGAAATAGTTAACGAACTCTTGGGTCTCGTACATACTGATGTATGTAACCCAATGCCTATGTCGACTAAGGATAGTTCCACATATTTCATAACTTTTATTAATGACTTACCAAGACTTGGATATATGCGTGTGTATATATCTTATAAAGAAGAAATCTGATGTCTTTGAGAAATTTAAAGAGTATAAGAATGAAGTTGAAATTTAGATGAACCATAAATTGAAATACTTCGATCTGATTGAGAGATGAGTATATTGGACAAGAACTCCAACAATACTCAAAAGATAATGAGATTATCTATCTAGGTGCTCTATCCTGTACTCCCCGACAAAATGATGTATTGGAAAGAAGGAATTGAACCCTATTAGATATGGTTCGATCTATGATTAGTGCGGTTGAGTTACCACTTTCCTATTGTGGATATGCATTAGAAACCGCAGTGCGTATATTGAATTTGATGCCTACTAAATCTATGTCTACAGTACCAAATAAGATGTGGTATGGAAAGAAACATACCTCAAGTATTTGAAGGTGCAGGTTTGTCCAATCTACATTAAGGTCATTGGTCCTAATAAGCTTAAGGCAAGATCAGTGTTGTGTAAATTCATAGGATATGTGACGACTCGGGATTCAGCATTCGAAAATCGGCATCCAATACATCACCCGTATTCAAATGCCGGAGATTCAAACGTTGGAGTCCGGTTCGCTGGAGCTATAACACATTAGATGATAACAACACAGCGGAAAAAAAATGATTCCATTGATATACAACATATAAAACAAGAAATGACCACGAACATCAGAGCACTTTATACATGATACAACAACAGAATACAACACCACAGTGGAAAAGAGAACACAACAGGGTCTTACAAAAGAGAGAGATAGAGAGAGATAGAGCGAGCGAACATAATGCATCTTCATTCCAAAGCTTCGAAGACTTCCAAACCAAAAAGCTCAAAACCCAAAAGCTTCCAAACCAAAGACTACCAGATCCATATCTACTATACAAGTTAGCTTTAGAACCTACTGGTATCCTGACTCTAGGCTGCTCGTGTGGGAAATTAGGGGCACCCAGAGTTTAGAAAGGGAACAATAAACTCCGAGTTAGTCATGGGACTGGTGTGAGCAAACATAAAACAGTTGTTTGTATAAAAGAAATAAAATGAAACTCGTTCATGCTTTTGGAAAATGAAACTACCATAAGATCTCCCGCCGCACACTCAAATGCAATTACACACATGGTGGAGGTTTCTCCTTATAGTAGTCAAACATGCCTGATACGCGAAAATCCTTTTGATATTATTATTAATGCATAGTGTGGAAAACATTTTGCAAGTATAATATTAATCTTAGCCCGCATACGTACAATTATAGTATGCCTACTATAGCTACCATGTTAAATGGTAGGTTCTACAACACAAATCGTATAGGGTCATATTGAGTGATTGGATTTCCAACAAATGGCTAAGGCTCAGGAACTTCCTTTATCCAAATGGGTATGCCTCTGGAGGGACGCCTCGAGAACCTACCAGATCTCTGCCAATACAAGGTCGGGTTACAGAGGTAACTAGGTAACTAACTGTCATGAGTATGCCATCCCCCGGTCGTAACCAACCGTTATTCGAGGCCTTACAACAACCAACAACCACATAACTAAAATATCTAGGATCCATACCAGAATACCACTTTTATCCAGAAGGAAATGCACATAACCTGAGGGGCGCGACCCCCATAACCTTGCTGCATCCTTTCCTGTTTCGACCATTTTCGGGGTTTGAGGTTCGACGAAGTCTCATCCCACAAAGCTACGCTTTTCACAAAAGCCATGCTTCGATCAACCAATGATCAGCACTCAGCATGCCACATTACCAAATTGGGAGTATATCACTAGTATCCATTAACTACATAACCTTTGAGTCTCAGAGAATGGTGTTAAGCTAGGAGAATAAATTCTCCGCCACCAACAGAAATGTATTTGATAGAAACCAGCTTTATATCTCAAAGTGTAATGTCATACATACATCCATACATGTCCATCCTGGGTCTGAATGGAACCAAAGGCACTTCATCCAATTAAGGAAAAAGTCCTTGCAAATTCGAACATCCCCAATCCCGACCGGACTCCCCATCACATAGGGAAATCTCTATACCGGAGCAACTCGGTGCAGAGACAATCAACAGGCAATTCTTTCGTTTTCGAAAATCCTCGGTCTTCAACCACCGTCTTCAAATGGAATTCCATTCCGTCGTATCATTGTTCGGAATGGGTTTTATGACTTAATGCCCTACCCCGCTAATACGAATGCTTATTTTCAAAACATGTGGATACAAATTTCCATTTTTAATCTTTTAAACAAAAGATCCACCTTTAAGATTCGATGTGGTTTTCGAATAACCATTTGGAATCCGATTCCCGGTCTCGTCGAAATTCAAATGCCGTCATAAAGGCCAAGTTGTTTAAGTAAACAAATTTTATTCAATTCAGAAGTTCACATTCACATAGAAATACATCATAGATATCACATCCCAATCCAAAATAATTCATATCATATAATATTACATATCAGAGATATCAAACAATTCAAGACATTCACTATAATCTAATCATCCATAAGCAAGCTTAATTGATCATATGATTATAATTAATTTAATTAATCAAAATAAATAAATTACTTATGAATTAATCACTTAACCTTGCTTAATTAACATTAATTAATTACAAACCATTTTAATTAATTATAATTAATTAATCATCCTTAATTACTTACATTAATTAATTATCCTTTAATTATTGATTAATTATCTTTTAATTATTAATTAATTATCCTTTAATCATTTATTAATTAACCTTTAATCATTAATTAATTAACCCTTAACTATTAATTAATTAACCGTAATTATTAATTAATTAACCTGAATTATTAATTAATTAACCTTAATTAATCTTTAATTACTTACATTAAGTAATTATCCTCTAAGTAATTATCCTTTAATTACTTTTATTAATTAATTAATCTTTAGTTACTTAAGATCTTAATTAATTAAAAGATAAACCATTATTTATCATTAAATCTTATTTAATAACCTTTGGAACTAATTATCATTAACCAATTAACTTACATCTTTAAGGTGATTAACCTTTAAAAACATTTTATCTTCTTAATTAACTCCTTAATTACATTACTAAGTTTATTCAAACTAAACTTTTAAAAATAAAGGTTATATATATATTGAAACACTTTAACTTAATTAATTTAAAATAATTTATTTTTAAACCTTTAATTAATTCCAAACTTAAATAAACACATATTGTATCAAAGAATAAGTTTACGAAAATTTGTTAAAACTTGATTCATTTAAACTTTAATAAAATTTGTTTTATTTCAAAATTTTAAAACTGTCTCAACATATACTTGAGACAATCTCGAGTTCACCCCCGAGCCAAACGCAAGTTTCCTCGAGTCCAACCCGAGCCATTTTTTTCTTTTTGTTTTGATTTAAAATTTTAAAATCTGTTAAAATTTTGTTAACCCTCATGAACCCCCCCTGGGTACACCTTCTTCTCAAACCCAATCCTCTAACACGCCACTGACACCATGTGAACATGCACATGAGTTCGTCGGCGTTCTGATCACCGCTGCTACCCTATCAACTCGACGACGAACTCCTCTTGTCGTACGACCGCCCAGATTTCAAAGTAAACTTGAGAATCGAACTTGAGCAACCTCGACAACCACCTGGAAATAAAACTCGACACCCAAAACCACCTAGTGCAGACGCCTCAGGCCATTTGAACCCACGCCACTCCGACCAAAGAATCACTAATGATCCACGCTTCGATTCCCCTTGCTCCGATCAGGTCCGGTGCATTGACGACACTACAACAACCCAAACTCCAACCTTGACCAAAAACTGGGTTTAAACCCTGCATTGCCGTCGTCCGGCCACCACGGTGGCCTATAAATCCAACCACCATTTTTTTGAGATCCTCGACCTCCAAACTACCTCCAGCCAATACCAAGACCTCCCTCACCTACCCTCTTTTCGTTCAACTTGCAAATGCTCATGATTTCCAAACTTAAAAATCATGATTTTATTTTTAAAATTCATTCTTTTTAAACACGAACATGATGACATAAGCGAAACAAGAAATCTTGACACTTGAATTTTCAACATGCCTTGAGTTTTACTGCATTTCCTAATTTCCAAAAAATACTTTAACTAGTTATACTTAAAAAAAAATTATAACTTAAATCTTTATTATACTAACATGTTTTCTTTAAACATTAAAGCCTAAAGAGGATTAGAGGGAGAGATTTTGGATTTTTAACAGGTTTGGTAACCTGTAATTAGAAACAGAGGCAAATATGCATGTTCCCAGACATGCATAGATGTATATATTTATATTTGTATATATACAAACATATTTACATTCATGCAAACATTTCTCACAACATCATAGACATCAAGTTATAGATCAGATTAGAGTTAGTTTACTCACCGGAATAGAGAACCTGGAAATGAGATTCGAAAACTGGAAAGTCATTTGAATTTGCAACTTTGAAACTGGAAATGTTTTGATCCTGGAAACTAAAACTTAGTTGTTGATCTGCTACTAGATTTAGAACTGAAGCTTGATTGTTTTGAGATGATCTATAGCTTGCTTTGATTCAGTTTCAAAAATTGGAAGGATTGTTTTGCTTTTCTTTTGTTTTGATTTTTCTTGTTTAAGCTTTTCAGGTTTTATATTTTTTCTTTTTTTTGTTTTGAATGAATCAAAGGAAATAAGAAAGAAGAGGGGTAATGATATATATAGCTTTGATTTCCCTTTATTCATTATTTTAAAAATAAAAGAAAATTATGACACTTGTTAATTGCATGCTCAATTAAGTTAACACTTGTTAAATTTATTTTAAATTTTTTACACTTGTTATATTTCATGTTATCTTACTTACATTTGTAAATTTGAATGTTAATAATATCTTTATATAATTTATATATTATATTTTCTATTTAGTTTATATATATATATATGTTTTAATATAATTTTATATCTTTATTAAATACGTTTCCTTATTTATATTTATACAATTTAAAAGAAAATGATTTCAAATATAATTATAAATTAATAAAAAATCATGTATACATTATTTTTAAATCCAATTTATTTTTAAGACATTTATTTTTGAATTTCAAATTCAAATTCTATTTTACAATCTATATACATACATACAATAACAAATATCTTATTTGTTTTGGAAAAATTTCAAACTAATTCACAAAATTAATTCAAATTTTTTTATTAATTAATAAATTAAATTTGGCTTAAAAACGGGTTTGTTACAGATTCCCCCCTTAAGAAAATTACGTCGTCAAAATTTGATAGACAGGGAGACAAACAAAGAACATATGAACACATAAAAGATAGAGAAATAGCTTACCATATCAAGTGTAGAGAAGTCCTATCCTAAATGTAGAGTGGATATTCGGCTTTTGGAATAAAAAAATATAATTAATAAATACTAGAACGAACTTGTTCAATATTTCACGAAATACTCGGGTCATTAGGCCTACGAAATATGCAGGGGCATTGGATAGTCCGAAGGGCATAACTAACCATTCGTAGAATGTATTGGCATCCTTAAAAAATAGTCGAATGAATAAAATCTTCTGAAATTCTCAGCTGATGGAATCCTTAGGCCAGATCCATCTTGGAAAAGAATCAAGCACCATGCAATTGATCGAGCAGGCCGTCAATTCGGGCAAAGGAAATTTATTCTTAAGGGTTACTTATTAAGATCACGATAATCTATGCATCATTTCAAAGATCCATCGGACTTGGCTACAAATACTACAACTGAACCCCAACTGGAACAACTATGTTGTATAAATCCTTTCTCCAATAAATCTTGGGTTTGCTTAACTAGCTCTACTCTTTCCCTTGGTGCCATCCTACAACTTGTATGCACAATTGCATAGGCATTGGAAACTAAGTTGATTCTAAATTCGATTTCCCTGTGCGGAGGTAAAGACTTAACTTCTCAAATACGACAAGAAATTCTCGAACAATAGGTATGGATTCCAAAAACAGGTCGGAATATTAGCTTATCCCTCTTCGGACTTGGATCCCTACAAGAAATCACAACAAAATTCCCAAGTTTGGTTTTAACCGAAATCGTTCTATTGATACAATATAATTTAGCTTCATATATTTTGCTAACCAATTCACTCCAAGTAAACTCTCAAATTCATTAAAGTCAAGAACAAAAAGGCTAATAGGAAACTGATGATGAGAATATGAAATAGGAACTTTTCTACAACTTAAACAAAGGTTCGCAGGGCCTCCTACCGGGTTCTTCACACAAATAGGTTCATCTACGAATTCGGGTTCAAAATTTAACTCTTCTACGGTTTGTTGGAATATAAAACTATATGTGGCCCCAGTGTCGAATAGAACCTAAAATTTTTATCATAAATAAGAAAATTACCTTACTTCTTATTTACATCCTGAAATACTAGCGAAAGGCATATAACGCTGCTCAAATACTTGCTTGAATATATCCCATGTAAACTCGTACTCTGATTCTGCCAAAGTAATGGTCTCCCACAATGCCAAAGCTTCTTCCTGGAGCTACCAGGAAACCATCAAAGAATTGAAATTGGATGTGATCAAAGGAGGTTGATGCTAAAAGTTGTTTCTACTGCTGTTGCTATTGTTGCAGGTTCTCGACCATTTGTAGTGGTGCTCCCCCTGTCCCCTAGCTCGTCCTTTTCTTACACTCATTCTCACTATCAGTGAATAGTAAAAAAATTGATTTAGGCATACGAACAAGATATCTTAGGGAATATACTCATTCTAGGGCATTTCTAACCCTATATCTAATGAATCATCGAATGAGTTATACTCCAAAGCTAAAGTTCTTACTCAACCTTTAGCTCTGATACTAAATGTGACGACCCGGGATTCAACGCTCGAAAATCGACATCCAATACATCACCCGTATTCAAATGCCGGAGATTCAAAGTTTGGAGTCCGGTTTGCTGGAGCTATAACACATTAGATGATAACAACACAATGGAGAAAAATGATCCCATTGACATACAACATGAATACAAAATATACAACAAGAAATGACCACCAACATCAGAGCACTACATACATAATACAACAATAGAATACAACACCATAGCGGAAAAGATAACACAACGGGGTCTTCTAAAAGAGAGAGAGAGAGAGAGCGAGCGAACATAATGCGTCTTCATTCCAAAGCTTCAATGAATTCCAAACCAAAAAGCTCAAAATCTAAAAGCTTCCAAACCAAAGACTTCCAGATCCATATCTACTATCCAAGCTAGCTTTAGAATCTACTAATATCCTGACTCTAGGCTGCCCATGTGGAAAATTAGGGGCACCCAGAGTTTAGAAAGGGAACAATAAACTCCGAGTCAGTCATGGGACTGGTGTGAGAAAACATAAAACAGTTGTTTATTTAAAAGAAATAAAAAGAAATCCGTTCATGCTTTTGGAAAATGAAATTACCATAAGGTCTCCTACCGCATACTCAAATGCAATTGCATACATGGGGGAGGTTTCTTCTTATAGTAGTCAAACATTCTTGACATGCGAAAATCCTTTTGATATTATTATTAGTGCATAGTGTGGAAAACATTTTGCAAATATAATATTAATCTTAGCCAGCATACCTACCATTGTAGTATGCCTACTATAGCTACCATGTTAAATGGAAGGTTCTACAACTAAAACTGTACACGACTCGTATTGAGTAATTGGATTTCCAACAAATGGCTAAGGCTAAGGAATTTTCTTTATCCGAATGGGTACGCCTCTGGAGGGACAACCCGAGAACCTAACCGGATCTCTACCAACACAAGGCCGGGTTACCTCTGTAACTAGGTAACTAACTGTCACGAATATGCCATCCCCCGGTCGTAACCGAATTTTATTCGGGGCCACACAACAACTAACAAGCACATAACTAAAATATCTGGGTTCCATAATAGAATACCACTTTTTATCCAGAAGGAAATGCATATACCCTGAGGGGTGCAACCCCCATAACCTTGCTACATCCTTTCCTGTTTCGACCATTTTCGGGGTATGAGATTCGATGAAGTCTCGTCCCACAAAACTATGCTTTTCACAAAAGCCATGCTTCGATCAACCAATGATCAGCACTTAGCATGCCACATTACATAATTGGGAGTATATCACTAGTAACCATCAACTACGTAACCTCTGAGCTCGTACGTCTCAGAGAAAGGTGTTAAGCTAAGAGAATAAATTCTTTACCACCAACAGTAATGTATTTGATAGAAAGCAGCTTTATATCTCAGAGTGTAATGTCAGATATACATCCATACAAGTCCATCCTGGGTATGAATGGAACCGAAGGCATTTCGTCCAATTAAGAAAAAAGTCCTTGCAAATCCGGATATCCCCAATCCCGACCGGACTCCCCATCACATAGGGTAATCTCTATGCCGAAGCAACTCGGCGCAGAGACAATCAACAGGCAATCCTTTCATTTTCGAAAATACTCAGTCTTCAATCGCCGTCTTCAAATGCAATTCCATTCCATCGTATCATTATTAAGAATGAGTTTTATGACTTAATGTCCTCCCCCGGCTAATCCTAATAATAAGCGCTTATTTTCAAAACATATGGATTCAAATTTCCATTATTAATCTTTTAAACAGAAGATCCACCTTTAAGATTCGATGTGGTTTTCGGATAACCATTTGGAATCTGATTCCCGGTCTCATCGAAATCCAAATGCCATCATAAAGGCCAAGTTGTTTAAGTAAACATATTTTATTCAATTCAGTATTTCACATTCACACAGAAATACATCACAGATATCACAACTCAGTCCAAAGCAATTCATATCACAGAATATTGCATATCAGAGATATCAAACAATTCAAGGCATTCACTATAGTGCAATCATCTGTAAGCAAGATTAATTGATCATATGATTATATCTAATTTAATTAACTCAAAATAAATAAATTACTTATGAACTAATCACTTAATCCTGCTTAATTAACATTAATTAATTATAAACATTTTAATTAATTATAATTAATTAATCATCCTTAATTACTTACATTAATTAATTATCCTTTAATTATTGATTAATTATCTTTTAATTATTAATTAATTATCCTTTAATCATTAATTAATTAATCTTTAATCATTAATGAATTAACCCTAAATTATTAATGAATTAACCTTAATTATTAATTAATTAACCTGAATTATTAATTAATTAACCTTAATTAATCTTTAATTACTTACATTAAGTAATTATCCTTTAATTACTTTTATTAATCAATGAATCTTTAGTTACTTAAGATCCTAATTGATTAAAAGATACACCATTATTTTAATTATTATTTAATCTTATTTAATAACCTTTGGAAATAATTATCATTAACCAATTAACTTACATCTTTAAGTTAATTAACCTTTAATTAACTCCTTATTTACATTCTTAAGTTTATTTAAAATAAACTTTTAAAAATAAAGGTTATATATATTAAAACACTTTAACTTAATTAATTTAATATAATTAATTTTTAAACCTTTAATTAATCCTTAACTTAAATAAACACATATTATATCAAAGAATAAGTTTATGAAAATGTTTAAAACTTGATTCATTTAAACTTTTATAAAACTTGTTTTATTTCAAAATTTTAAAAATGTCTCAACATATACTCGAGACTATCCCGAGTTCACCCTTGAGCCAAGCGCAAGTTTCCCCGAGTCCAACCCGAGCCCTTTTTTTCCTTTTGTTTTGATTTAAATTTTTAAAATCTGTCAAAATCGTGTTAACCCAAATGAACCCCCCCTCGGTACAAAACTCGAGCCACAACGTTACTTCCCCATAAACGACTTCGAGCACACACCTTCTTCTCAAACCCTGTAACAACCCGCATATTTATCGATTTATATTTATATATTTTGTCGTTAATCGGATATTGGTCCGAAAAGCTATTTTTTTGCAAACGGTCAAATTAGGACTCGAGACCACTTCCATTGAGTTCGAAATGCCGTTTACAATTTTTTTAAGTATAAACATTGATAGGTTTGGAGTTAGTGGAATTTCACTACCTTTTTCACTTGAGACTTTGGTTTGGACTTAGCCTATTAAACCTAAGTTCCAACCCCTTCTTCTCACTCTTCATAAATTTCCTAACAACCAAGCTTTAGCATTAATGGTGAGTGGAATGGGAAATTAAAATTCCAAGCCTAGGTTTCAACTTCAAATCCATCATTCAATTCCAAATTCAAAGAGAAGATATTGGATTCAAGTTTCTTATATTGAGATTGAAGTGGATTGATTCTTTCTTTGCTTCAAAGCTTCATTTTCATTGATTTTTGGTGCAAAGGTGATATTTTTATCTCACAATTCTAGCCTATTACTATATTGGACTTTTGGGAATGATTCCCTATCATTTTTGCATGCATATTAGCATTTGGTTTGGATTGGATTGGCGAAAAACTCCAATTTTTAGCGTTTTGGTGAATTTTCTGCACTTAGGTCGTTCTGGCCATTTTTCTGTGTTCGGGGTTAGGTCGCTCGCGACCTAACCCTTAGGTCGCTCGCGTGTTATCGCGCTAGGTTGCACTGCCTTGAATTTTCACTTCGGAGTTAGGTCGTAGGTCGTATGGACCTTAGGTCGTAGGTCCTTCTGGCCATTTCTAACGTCTTCGAAGTTAGGTCGTATGGACCTTAGGTCGTAGGTCGTATGGACCTTAGGTCGTAGGTCGTTCTGGCCATTTCTAACGTCTTCGGAGTTAGGTCGTAACTCGTGGGTTTTAGGCCGTAACACGATGCCTTTAGGTCGCGTGTTTCACTAGGTCGTTAGGCCTTTACCTCGTTAGGTCGTAGGTCGCTCGACCTCACTCACCTAGATACACCGCTCCTCTTTAGGTCGCATGACCCTTATGACCTCTAGGTCGCTCCAGTTCGGTCGCTTGACTTCTTATGTTAGGTCGTATGACCTCTAGGTCGCTCCAGTTAGGTCGCTTGGCTACTTTTGTTAGGTCGTATGACCTCTAGGTCGCTCCAGTTAGGTCGCTTGGCTACTTATGTTAGGTCGCTCGTCCTGATGACCTGATAGGACGCACTCCCTTTTGACCTCTTGAGTCGCTCGGACTTGTCTTGTGTTAGGTCGTTAGACCTTAAAACCTTTAGGTCGCATGACCTTTACTCCCTTAGGTTGCTCGATCCTATTCTCCCTTAGGTCTTCACTAGGTTGTACCGTTTTGAACGGGGCGCTGCCCCACACCCCGCCGGGGGCGTTGCCCCCTGGACCCCCACGACCTGATCGGGCAGGTCGAACCGCGTAGCAGGGGCGTTGCCCCCGCACCCCCACCTTGGGGGGGGGGGGGGTTGCCACCCCCCCTGGACCCCCCCGTAGGAGATCTTATTTGAAAAACATTCAATAGAACTTGCTTTGTGGAGATGCTGAGTTGACCATTCTTCGAGACAAACTATCTTGGGCTTCTCGATCGATTTTATGGATTTTTGAATATCTATTTCAATGGATTCTTTATCGGTTTCTTTGGATTTTATTCACGTCTTCGTATGTGAATTTTTATGATTGATTGTTTCTACAATCACTTCTATGATTTGTCACTTTAAAATATGAAGGTTTCAATACTAGTAGTAAATATCAAAACTCTTTCAACAAAATGATTTCAACTCTATTTTCAATAACAAAGCTCTTTTCTTAAACTATTTTCCAATCTACTAGTATATACAAACCTTTACCTCACTTGTATGAGAAATTGAATTAAACGGCTTAGTAA
Organism: Allium cepa; assembly: GCA_030765085.1. Classification (NCBI taxonomy): domain Eukaryota; kingdom Viridiplantae; phylum Streptophyta; class Magnoliopsida; order Asparagales; family Amaryllidaceae; genus Allium; species Allium cepa. The sequence goes on from CM060932.1 coordinate 619,661,691, forward strand.
AACAAGTGGTATGAAACGCTTGCGTTTGCTTCGTCGGATAACTTTTGGACTTGTTCGATTGAACCTTTTTGTGACAATTTTCTAGTGAAGATCTACAGTTTGTTCGTAAATATTTGAGTTAAGCAAGTGGTTATGGGACATGAAGCTAAACTTTTATGTTTACTAGCTTAGTGTAATTGACACTTCTCGTTGATCATGACGATCATTTTGTGATTTAGGGTAGCAATTGTGCGATGTCTCTTGTTTGCTTCTTGGTTAGGCTAGACACCATTTATGTGATTCCATTCACACATATCTTTTTGCTTTTTGGTTAGCCTAGACACCATTTGTGTGATTCCACTCACACATACCTTTTTGTTGCGAGGTCAGGCTAGACACCATTTGTGTGATTCCATTCACACATACCTTTTTGCTTTTTGGTTAGCCTAGACCTCATCTGGGTGATTCCGACTCATCCATATGGGGTAGCTCCCCATGGTCTTCGGACCGCCATGTGATAGGCCTCTTTCACTTTTACTGTGATTTCTGGATTTCTTGTGTTGATTTCTGTAATTTATGTCATTGACTTGTTATGAGTACAAGTTTAGGGTATGATGCCCTCTTTGGATCTTTGAGAAGATTCTTGTGATATTGATTTATCTCTTATTGATTGATCTTCTGTTGATCATCATTTGCATACTTATAGTAGTATGTCAGTATGGATATTTTATGTTTATGCCATATCTTTTATTTTATATCATGTCATCTGATATTTATAGCTAGACTGATCCGTTTATTATTTTCTTAAATAATACACGGGTCAGACCGAGATGTTATAGGTGCTTCTGCTTGACTTCTTCATTGGATTTGCTACTCTGTCTTTTGGCTAACTATTTAGATTAACAATTTTTGTTGTATACACTTGAGATATAGACTCATAGTTGTATTCTTTTGTATAGCACGTATTGCTATTCTTTTGTATTATTGTGGATCTTTTTGACCACCACTCTGATGTACACTTTCATGTGTTAGTTATATATTCATATCTTCTTCCGCTTTTGTGATATAGATGTCTGTGATTGATTTGTGTTATGCTTATTTCTATGTTTGTTTCCGAAGATTATTTATAGCCACCGTGTGATAAGCAATCACATGGATGGTCGCTCCTCAACAGCCTTATTCTCCGTGCTAGTTGACAGCACTACAATTTTTAGTGTTCTTGGCTAGCGTGGGTATAGAGGCGGGGCGTCACAAACCCAATCCCCTAACACGCCACTAACACCACGTGCACATGCACATGAGTTCGTCTGCGTTCTGATCACCGCTGCTACCTCCAACAACTCGACGTCGGTCTCCTCTTGCCGTACGACTACCCAGATTTCAAAGTAAACTTGAGAATCGAATTTGGCCAATCTCAACAACCACCTGGAAACAAAACTCAACACCCAAAACCACCCCGTGCCGATGCCTCAGGCCATCTGAAACCATGCCACTCTGAACAAAGACTCACCGAAGATCCACACTTCGATTCCCCTTACTCCGGTCAGGTCTGGTGCATTGACGATGCTCCAGCAACCCAAATTCTGACCTTGACCAAAAACTTGCTTTATTTGAATAGGCCATAGTGCTCGGGGGCGAACGGGACGTGGCAACGGCTAAGGTCTGGGAGGTGGAGAATGAGGCCAAGGAGAAGGTCCGAATGGCGGAGTCCAGACTAGAGGCTGACATTGAAGAGCCGATTAGTAGAGGATGAGAAAGCTACCCATCAGGGTGAATCGGTCAATGAATTCGAGCTTGAGAGTCGAGTGTTGAACGATGACAAAAAAAAAATTCTCTATGATGCTATGATTTCATATGAGAAGAAGAAGCTTGGCACTCAACATTCGAAGATTGGAGAAGGTTTTGGTGTCGAGCACCGCAACACAAGTCCTAAAACTCTTATGCCGACTCAGCCTGAACCGACTTCTACGGTTGACTCTCAATCTGTTCCTACTTACAACATGGATCAGCCGCAGATATCTTAAGCTAGCGAGCAACATTCTTAGGCCGTTCAGCCGCCAATAATTCGAACTAAGGAAGGTACTCTGCACTTTTCGTATACTTGTTTGCAGTTGGAAGCTTCACTTGAAATACTTAATAACAGCTTTTCTTTGTCGCTTTCCTGTGATTGGAGCCACATCAGTCGCGCCTCCGGCAACTCAAGAATTGCATCATGTGTAGGAGACCATTGTAACTGAAGTGGTAGTTACAACAATTACCACGTCTATTGACGAAACGCAGGGGTGCACACTTTCATTTAATGAACTGATGATGGAGGAACTTCTCGGTCATCACAGTAACCGCTTTGTGGATCTGCCATTCGTCATGAGCGGAAGTGCGCCGGCGACTAGTTCCTTAAGTCCAGCTGCAGGCATTTTCTAGTGATGCGCAAACACTTCACGAGGAGGAGATTAAATGGAGATTAATGCTAAAATGAAAGCAGCAGCCTGGACCAGTAGCTTTGGAGGTGGAATGGCGAGACCCTGCCCGGCTCCGTTAAAGATGATATCTCTCGGTAGTACGGTTTTTGACACCAACGTCCTACCCAGCTCCTACAGTTGATCCAGTCCCTCCGACTCCGCCTTTTGGTAGGATACCCATACATGTGAGTTTAGAGGAGGAAGTGGACATATGCCCCCGACTAGAGTTCGGTCGTCGAAAGGCAAGGGCTCGAAGAGAAAACCAAGTGAAAGTTCCAGCGGGTCCACACCGAAGGGGAAATCGAAGAATAAAAAAGAATAGATGCTTCCCCTTGGCTCATTTTTGAGTAAATAGGAATATTTTTAGCTTTTGTTGGCCGTGTAGAGATGCGGGTTCAGCCCTTGCTAGTAGGATTTTGGGAATAACTTGTACACAAATTCCTTCCACAAGTAGTCGAAATGAAATTCTATTTTTTCTTCAACTCAATTACTGTGTATTTGCTTAAGTGTCCCAGCATTTGGATTCTTGTTCAGTAAACTTGTGAAGTTTCAACCATTAGATCGGGTTTTGAGTTCATTGTTAAGCCCCGAAATCACGGCTACGAGTCGCGATTGGACACTAAGTTGAACTTCGATGCTGCACCACTTCAGTTAGTGATCTATGCTTTAAGTTCTGTCCCTAGTTTTGGGGATGAGTTGTAAAGATCGGCTGGTGATTTCATTTTGCCTTCAATTCATCAAGCTTAACGTCATTGAATTGATGCTGAAACAAGTGAGGGTCGAGTGGTCGAATCACACTTTCTCACTTATTAATGATCACATCCGCACTCCCGGGATTTGCATCTGTACATCGACGGTCGGTCACGCCTATTTAAGTTTTAAGTATACGTCCATGCTCCGGGGACTCAAGTTAGTTTATGGGTGGTCATTCACACCCGAGTTATGTTTATACCCTGACCACATTCTGAGGACTCGAAGTTGTATTATGGATGATCAATTCGTATCTGGTTTGTGTTTAAACTCTAATCCGCTCTTTGGGGATTTAGGGTTTGTTAATGCTTATTCCCCAATCCGTGCTCTGAGGACTTAGACTTAATTATGGTCGATACTCCGGTTCGTACTCTGGGAAACCGGAGTTAGTCGACGTTTGTACTCCAGTTAGCACTCTGAGAACCTAAAGTTGGTCAATGTTGACACTCCAGTTCACACTTCGGGAATCCGGAGTAAGCGTTTATACTCCAAGTCGCACTCTGGGACTTGGAGTTGATGTGTATACTCCAATTCGCACTCTGGGCATTTGGAGTTGATGTTTATACTCCAGTTCGCACTCTTGGAATTTGGAGTTGATGTTTACACTCTAATTTGCATTCTGGGAATTTGGAGTTGATGTTTTTACTTTGATTCGCACTCTGGGAATTCAAAGTTGGCCGACAGACGGTCAATCACATCTGTTTAGGCGTTTGAATTTTGTTCGCACTCCGAGAATGATGGATTTATCAGGACCGTGGACGGTCGATTCACATCCACCCTGAGTTAACAAGCAAGCTCGTAAGATGGACGGGTCTATCCTCCTCAAACTTGGTCAAGATATAGGGGAAGTCGCTAGGTGGACGGATCTACTCTCTTAAGAACAACATTTATAAGTTTATACTCCAGCTCACACTCTGGGAGGCTAGAATTAGCCGAAGGATTGTCTTGTATCAATCCTTTTTTGGCTTCAGTGTGGGGACTTGCTCCCGAGCTCGAGTTTCACTTAGTGAGTAACCGGTCGTATCACAGTCACTCTCTATTTGAATAAATCCCACCATATGATGGAACTTAACTCTTTATGCATCGTGATGGTTGTATGACACATTTAGTAAAGCACAGCTCTGGCTCAAAGAGATGGCATTTTATTGCTGAAATAAGAAAATACGGCAAAGTCAGTTGCCGTATTTCAAATTCAAGTTTCAAAATGAAAAAACAAATTGCAGATGAAAAATAGACTACATAAATAAAGCCTGTCATGTTTAGTAGTGACGGAGACTCTCGTTGTTCCAGGCTCTTGGCAAAGGAAGACCGTCAACAGTTGATAACTTAAATATGCCATCTCCGAGCTTTTGTTCAATCACACACGACCCTTCCCATGTTTTTTTCTTGTGCGAAGGAACTGGGTAGATTCTTTTGAGGATGAGATCGCCGAGTTCAAAGGTTCGGGATCGGACATTGGCATTGTATAATCGGGCAACTCGACTTCAGCATGCGGCTGCCTTCAAATCAGCCACTTCGCAATTCTCATCCAACAAATCTAATGATTCAACAAGTAATATGGCATTTGTCTTTGGATCATAATAAGTCACATGATGCGAAGGTACTTCCATCTCGACAGAAATAATGGCTTCTAAACCGTAGGAAAGAGAGAATGGAGTGTGTCCGGTCGTGGACTTGTGGGTTGTTTGGTAAGCTCATAGAGTCATAGGAAGTTCATCAACCCACTTGCCTCCGGCCTTTTTTAGTCGTTTCTTTAGAATAGATTTGATAACCTTATTAAGAGCTTCAATCTAGCCATTCGCTTGAGGGTGTGCAACTGCAGATAATTTCTTCTGAATGTGGAATCGTTGGCAGAAATCCTTGAGTTCAACACTATCGAATTGGGTTCCGTTATTAGTGATGATGGTATGTGGGAGACCAAACTGGCAGATAATGTTGTGGAATACAAAGTTGATCACCTTCTTCGTCGTGACTGTAGCAAGAGGTGCATCTTCGACCTACTAGGTTAAGTAATCAACTGCGACGATGGTGTACTTTGCTCCACCTTTAGCCAAATGTAGAGAGCCAGTGATATCAATGCCCCTTACTTCAAACGGCTATGGACTGACCATTTAGGTTATCTCAATATGTGGGGCTCTAGGAATGCGAGCATGCTTTTGACATTTATCACATTTCCTGATATAATCTGCTGCATCATGATTTACAGTCGACCAATAGTATCCATATCGAAGTACTTTCTTTGCAAGAGCTTGCCCTCCAGTGTGATCACCACATTCTCCGTCATGTACGTCATGTAACACTCGCTTAACTTCATCGTGAGCGATACACCGGAGTTGAGGGACGGAGTACCGTCTTCTATAGATGAATCCATTTTGAATAATGAACCACAAAGCTTTTCGAAGAATCTGTCTCTTTTCACTCCTGCGCTCTGGTAATGTTCCATGCTTGAGATAATTTCGGAATGGAGTCATCCATCACTCCTTATCGGGAACAACTTCCAACACCCAATCTGTCTCTATTCGATCGTTGGTCGGGAAGGATAACGTCTCCATGAGAGCAAGTCCCATTTGTCGTGCCTCACCTGAACTGGCTAATTTTGCCAATGAATCATCTTTTTAATTGCGCTCTCGGGGGATGTAGTTGATAGCATAATAATCAAACTGATTTAGCATCTCCTGGACCCGAGATAGGTAAGCAACCAATCTTCGATCTTTGGCCTGGTACTCTCCCCGAACTTGACACACAACTAATTGTGAATCGCAACAAATTTCCACAGCAATGATTCTTAAATCTCGGGCAAGTCTCAATCCGGCAAGTAGGGCTTCATACTCAACTTCTTTTTTGGTCGCACAAAAATCAAACTTTAGAGCATAACATATAGATCGACCTTCGGGGGTTTCAAGTATAACTCCAGCACCCGAGCACCGTTCCTTTGACGCACCGTCATAGTGCAGCTTCCGATATACCCGAGAGATTCACTGGTTTGGGGCAAGTCATCCGGGATAGCAAATTCAGCTATGAAATCTACTAGGACTTGTCCTTGAATGGATCGCCTTGGAGTGTAGGCAATATCAAACTGACTTAGCTCGATATTCCACTTGAGTAACCGACCAGATGTCTCAGGCCGCGTAAGGACCTGTCGTAACGGCTGATCGGTGTAAACAGTGATAGTATGAGCTTGGAAATACGGATGGAGCTTCCATGAGGCAATAACGAGACAATAGGCCAATTTCTCTAGCTTCAGATAATTTCTCTCAGCTCCGGTTAGTCGTTTACTAATATAGTAGACCGGTTTTTGCACTCGGTCTTCCTCCCAAACTAGGGCAGCACTGATTGCGTTTTATGACACCGGCAAGTAGATGTACAATTTCTCATGATCAATAGGATTTGACAAAATAGGCGGTGTGGAGAGGTGCTGAATTAGTGCTCGGAATGCGCCCTCATATTCCGTGGTCCATTCAAAATTCTGTTTCCCTTTTCAAATCAAATCGAAGAAAGGAATGCATTTGTCGATGGACTTTGAAATGAACCTGCTTAGTGTTGCTACTTTCCTATTGAGACTCTAGACTTTCTTTATGGCTCATGGAGTCTCAAGATTTCTAATAGCCCAAATCTTTTCGGGATCGGCTTATATTCCTCAAGCGCTGACGATAAACCCAAGGAATTTTCTAGATGCAACCCCAAAGTGACATTACAATGGGTTGAGCTTCATTCTGTATTCTCGGTGGATATTAAACATTGACTCCAGGTCTTTAATGTGATTAGTGGAGAATCGTGAATTCACTAGCAGGTCGTCCACCTATACCTCCATAGTTTTCCTAATATGTTTGGCGAACATCCGGTTAACCAATCGTTGGTAAGTTGCACCGACGTTCTTGAGTCCAAAATGCATGACTTTGTAGCAATAGAGTCCCAGATCGGTTACGAAGTTGGTATGTTCCTGGTGGGGTAAGTGTATGGGTATCAGGTTGTAACCGGAATATGCATCCATAAAGGATAATAATTCGTGTCCGGCCATTAAATCTACGAGCTGATCAATTCGAGGAAGTGGAAAACTATCTTTTGTACAAGCTTTGTTCAAGTCTGAGTAGTCAACACACGTTCTCCATTTTCCCTTTGGCTTTCGGACAAGTACGGGATTGGATACCCACTCCGAGTATAAGGCATCTCGAATAAACCCATTCGATTTTAATTTATCGACCTTTTCTTTAAGGGCGGTAGATCTCTTTGAATCCATACCATGCCTCTTGTGCTTGATCAGAATGTACCGTGGGTCAACATTCAATGTGTAGCTCGCGATGTCCAACGAGATCCCATACATGTTAGAATGTGTCCAGGCAGACACATCAAGGTTTGTCCGAAGAAATTCAACCAATTCCTCTTGCATTTGTTGGCTTAGCTGAGACCCAATCTTTATCATTCCATAATCATCACTATCGTCAATCGGGACATCGATTGTCAGCTCGGCCGGAGAAGCTTGACTGTCTTTACGTTTATCTTCGCTTTCGTTATCTCTTAGGTCAAGATCTCTTTGGAATTGGTTGGGGTGCCCGGGCCTGGGCTCAGGCACCAATTGTCAATTTTCAACAAAACGGACGTAGAGAGATTCCTCTACGTCCTTTCCCTTCTCCTTTCACTGTGCCTCGCGTAGCTCAGCAACGTAACAGGCTCGACCAATAGCCTGATCTCCTTGAACAACTCCCACTCCACGATAGGTGGGGAATTTTAGTGTCAAACACCATGGGGCAATAGCTGCCCTGAATTCATCTAGGGCCGGTCGGCCCAAGAAAGCATTATATGGAGAATCTATGTTCAAAATAACAAAATCTAGTATCCGGACTCTCCAGCGTTCTCCAACTTCCAACTCCACTGGTTGTTACACTACTCTAGTGGGTATAGTAATGCTTCCATTGAAGCCATGAATTCGAGATGGGCAAGGCTTAAAATCTTTAGCCTCCATCTTCATTTGGTCATAGGCTCGCTTGAACAAGATATTCACAGAACTTCCACTGTCAACCAAAATCCTCTTCATCCAAGCAGGACCTACTTGAGCTGATATGACAAGAGGATCGATGGTTGGGTCTTTGACCCTGTCGGCATCCATGTCTCGAAATACGATGTCGTCAGTAATCATCCTTTGTTGCTTGGCTGGAGCCCCATCTTCCAAATTGCTACAATACTCGAAGCTCACATGCCTCGCAGAACAGGCATACGACTCCATTTCTTTCCAACTTCGGTCTGCTGGATGAGGACCACTACGTAAAGTATTTATCATTAACCTCCCACCGGTACGAACGGGCTCCTCCTGTCTCGCTTGATTAGGTACATAATTCTGATTCGATGGGCCTGCACATCCAGACTGTGGCACCCGCACAAACTGCTCTAACTTCCTCTCGCATATCAACTTTTCGATGAGATCTTGCAAAAGACAATACTCCTTTGTATTATGGCCATAACATTCGTGGAATCTATAAAATTTCCCTGTTTGGATCAGTCACTCCGATGATTGCTTTGGAGCAGGCTTCTTCTGCTAGATAGTATTGCAGGTTTATAGATATATAATCTCCAACGACCTATTCTGGGGAGTATAATTATCAAACATAGGAGCCCAGCGTCATGGACCATGGTTCTGATCCCATTTTCTATTCCGACTCCAATTGCCTTTTTGCTGAGTTTGTTTATTTGTATATTGAACTAAACTTTTCCAGAACTCTCCACGGATTGTTTCACAGCAACATTGCTTTGAATTCCTTTCATGTTGGACGTTGCATCATCCTGTTTCCTAGACTGTTTCGCATCCTCCCTTCTCAAGAATTGGGCTACCTTGGAATAGAAACGGTCTGATGACGGAGGGGGTTTTCCAGCTAACCAGTTGCCAACTTCAAAATCGAGGTCAATTCCCTTAGTCAGTGCCATAAGAATGGAGTTATCATTAGGGTTGCTGATCTCCACGCATGTAGCGTAAAATTTTTCTAAATAACATCGAAATGTCACCTCAGGAGCTTGAGTGACACTAGACAAAGTGTTAACATCCTTCGGCCTTTGCGACATGCATGTAGAATTGTTCAACAAACTTTGTTGCCAATTGGCCAAAACAAGAAATAGATCGAGGTGGCAAACGAATGAACCACATAGTAGCTATGCCCGCCAAAGAGATCGGAAAGCTTCGGCACTTAACTGCATCGTCGGCTCGTGCAACATTCATGAACCACTCATAGTACAGAATGTGTTGGTTGGAATCAGAATTCCCTTCGTAAACTAGCAAAGTCGGCATCCTGAATCGCTGAGGTGATTCAGCATAGTGTATCTCATCAATAAAAGGAGTATGACTCCAGGAGATTCCCCAGTCGTCATTAGTGAGGCCTTGACTCTCTCGGATCATCTGACGGATCATTGTCGGTATATCTGGCACCTGGACATTTTAAGCACGTTAGGCCAAGGTGTGGTCGGGTTCCGTAATGCGAGGTTGGGCCAGACACGGTCGATGGTCCAGGTCTTGCCTCCTTGATTCTAATTCTCCAGGGATATAAGGCTCGAGAGTACATTGGCGTTGGATCGTGTCTGTCCGGTTCCGGGCATCAACTCCTGGTTCAATAGCGGCGGTGGTAGTGCGATTATTTGTGATATAATGAGGAACAGTACCTCCCCTAGAGGAGGGTCCAGCCTGGTGGCAGATTGACGGGCCAACTCTCGGTTGCCTAATGTTCAGCATATGTTGATGTCCAGTAGCTTCAGTGTAACTCCCATCAAGCCGTGGGCGCGTAGATCTATGATGGTAATCTAAAGAGGATGAAGTCTCGGTGGAGGAATAAGAAGCATGATCCCCCTAGATCTCCTACGCCTTTGGTGATTCAACTGGTTGGTCAATTCTGCGTTAGCGCGCAGTTGTTCAGTAAGTTGCTATCGATTCTATGTCAACTCTTGCAGTAGCATCTGAAACTCTTCCCTGGTGATAGAGCCTGATGAATCTGATGGTCCGGCAGCATTCTGATTAGTTGAAGGGAGTTCCATGAGATTCTGTCGATCCCGTCCTTCTGGATCTACAGCTGTAGAAGTGGTCCTTGTGCTAACCATGGTGGATGGTGAAGTTCCTTCCTATATTTGATGCAAATTTGAATAGGATGGAAGAACTTTGGACTTGGAATCTGGATCTTCTTCTTAGATTTGTACAATCCGGTATCGATAGTAGATCTAATGAGTAGGAGAAAAACTGTGTTTTCTCGATGAAAGAACCAAAGTGTTTGTAACAAAATTGGACACAACACTCTTTGGAAGTATTTGAAGAGAAAAAATGAAGAAAATAAATGTAAAAAGAGGATTATCTAACAAGCACTTCAAAAGTACCCTACATCCACTGTGAAATTGATGACTTTATTGATGTTTTCTTGCTGATTACAACTTATTACAGCGAATTACAACAGTACATTTCGAGTATAACAGTGATCTTGGAGTGCAAAAATGGTTTTGGCAGAGTTTGGACGTAGGAGAGCTAAAAGTCCTTTTTTTTTATATGCTCTGGGATGCTATTTATAGGTGTAGGCTGTAGATATCTCACTCAGATCTTAGGAGACTTCTTCTGGCACGTGGGTGGGTCCACGCGATCGATCCCATGTGATTTGCACTCTGTCCGTGATTGATATGAACAAGTTTCATATCGATCAAGATTTGACCCAATCGAGTCAAAATTGAGCATGAACATTCTTTAGATTGTGCGTAAGCTCTTATGAAAATTTCATAGCATTTGGACTTTTAGATTGTGAGTTATGATTAATGCAAGTTTGGGCTATTCGGCCGTTGTTCTATTCATATCGATGCTGTTTGTATCGATCTGTTCGAATCGATTCAGGCACGTGCCTACAATTTGACGTGGCTCTAACTCTTCGGATCAATCCACTTTTTATGCCGAGCGATCGAGTCTTCCCTATGCATGTGCCTTGTTTGTATCGATCGGAACTGTCTTGTTCGTATCGATTGTCATAGCTCTACCTGCATCGATAGTCTTTGCTCTATTTGTATCGGTCGGTCATTGCTTTGTTTATATTGATCGATTATTAGTATATTTTGCAACGTTTCACCCTATACTATTCGCATCGATCACTGGCTGATCGATACGAGTGCAGCGTATGTTAATGGATCGATACGAAATAGTGGTTTGATGGACAAAAAGTTGACCTTGGTGGATCGATACAAACAAGCCAGAGATGATGGATACGAGCAGACGTGCGCTTAATGCATACGAACAAGGCCATACTAGATGGATATGAACAATGTGATTAATTTGGAACGTTACCTTTCATTGCTTTTCTTGTCTCGCCACATCAATTGTAGCTTGATCCGGACTCGGATAAAGTTCACCAATATCCATAGTGAACCTACGTATAATCGATCTTCGAGATGAACTGTATTTGGTTTCCAGTCAATTCTTGGATATCACGGCCTTGCCAAAATGCAGGATAATACCCTACGCTCTGCTGATCTTTCGAGACCTTTTTGAGGAGGAGATCTCGATATCGATCTGTGAATGTATTGGGTAGGCCAATCCCTATCCTCCCTTTCTTGATAACCACGATCACAACCGGGGCGATGACTAATGTCGTAATAGTCACGACTGCCGCGATAAGAACCAGACCATGACCCAGACGATTAATGTTGTACGTCCCGTAGGGAATCAGACATATTCCTTTTCCTTACCATCGTTTCTGCAAAGAGAAATGGCTAAAGATCAGCTTTGAGTATTAGGAAATACAAATTAAGAAAAATGGAGTGTGAGATGTGCGAGTGCGTGTGAGTGTCCTAGGGCATCCCCCCAACAGACCAGGTGCAGGAGTCTTGCTCATCGGTGTAACTTTCCCTCCAGGAGTGGGGATCTCTGAACTGGTTTTGATGAAAGACTATAATCCCCAATGCTCACGTCAGTGAATTGATAAGAATCAAGATCAGATGGGATCGGTAGATCGGACAAAGGATCTAGTGGCAGGCACATCGACGACTTAGTTGGATCGGAGCGATGATTTCTTGGAGGCCTATGAGCAATCGCTTTCCCCTTTCTTTTAGTCACGGTCGAGGGTTGAGGAGCTTGTGAAGGTTCGATGCAAACCTTGGGATTAGGTCTATCATCATGACGACAAGGTGCATTTTTACTATGTCCTCTAACGTTGATGTCGGCAGACTCTTGGGTGCTCATGACTAAGGGTACCACAGGGCCGGATTGAACATTTCAATAACCGGTTGCGGCCTGTAGTCTGGTCCCAATGGGCCGGGCAATTTTGATTAGCCCCACGTTAAGGCCCTCTTCCATTAAGCCAAAAGTGATAAGTCGTTCGTCACTGAGCAGAAGTTTGATATTTCTGTCTTCGGCTGGAGTATTCTTCAAAATAAAGAATGCCTCTTCATAACCATTGCCGTTGGGCCAAGTAACGGAACTTGAAAGTGGATAACATTGTTAGAATGCAGCCGGGGCACGTTTTCCTTGCATATTTATGGACTCGGTGAGGAACATTTACGTCTCTCTAGCCATAATCGAGCAAAGCCGGGCGGACAACGAACAAATAACCATTTGCTCTTAAAAGTACTTAGTTTGTTCCAAGTACCGGTCAGAATTTGGCATTTCTTCATTGATTCAAGAAAAGTGAATGGCAGACTCTCCGTCCGTCATTTAAAAGTGAAAAGAAAATGGTTGTCCTCGATAGTGGGCGGATGGTGCAAAAACTCCAGAAATACATATATGTACAATTGAGGAGCACGTAGTCGTTTGGGTGGAGTTGGGCAGGAGCAATCCCTAAATAATATAAGATCCCTCAGAAATATAAATTGAATGACAGGATGCATCCTGCCCAGCACATGAATTTGTTGCATGTTGTGTACTCTTCGGGAGGTCTATGAGCCTTATCGTTTCATGACGGAACTAATACGTCACCGAAAGAAATCCCATGCCTTGTGCAAATCCTCTAAAGGGCTCCTTCTTTAATCTTTGAAGCTATTGAATCAGAAGGATTTTCAAGGATGATTGCATCTTCTAAATTATCGGGCACCAGTTCGAAAACTTCCGGTGGAAAGATGGGAACAATCTCAGAACGATCAAGCTAGGAACCCACGCCTTCAGACTGTCCTGAATTATGACTAAGCGGCGGGTTGTCAGACTCGGACGCTGAACTAGACTCTACTTAGGGGATAGTCCTATGAGAAGAAGATCCAGCTGGCATGATTACGAAATGTTCGAAACACGAAGATTCCCTTTCTATCAAACTTAGTAAAAGTCATAATTTGAAAAAATAACTTGTACCCCCCATTGCATAGTGAGTGTAAGTGTAGTGTGATGTAGTACCGATCAGTGTAATAACAAGTTATACAAGACATAAAAATTTGTTCAGAGAGACAAATCTAGAGTTTTACATAAAATTGATAGCCAACGGAAATTAAATTATTGTCTAAGTTACGGATAAGTTTTGACCCGATAATTCAGGTTCTTGATTCAAAACATTTGTTCCAAGGAAAAATGCTATTAATCATGGAGGCCATATCGTGTGTTAGTCACATTCATGTCTAGGTGCATGCGAAAGACCAAAGCTAGTTACTTGGTTCAAGCTCACGTTCATGCTATGTGCCATGTTCTTATGAATGGGTAAAAACACTAAGTTCGAGTGCAAATCGATCATTGTGCTAATGCATAGTTTGATCGTTTTAAATATCTTAAGGGTCGAACCTTCTGGAACTGTGTCTTATGTCGAACGTTCCATGGAGTAGCTATAACCGATCTTCCTTGTCCAAGTTAACATACCAGATCGTTTGCAGACCCTCGAATTCCCTTGTTTTCAAACCAAAGCCTTACCGATCGTCTACAACTCCTTCATCTCACTATCACACCTCCTCCAAAAGACGATTGGTTATCCTAACAATTCAATCGACTCCCACTAAAATGATCTGTCCCTCTAACCTACATGATTATAAGAAAGAGAAAAGGGGGCGATCCCTTAAACAACTTGAGTCGCCTTGGTGAACTCATCTCAATCTAATAATTGGGGAAAGTGTGAAGAATGAACTACCTAGGTTCGAATCTGAAGAAGGAGATCCTCAGATCGATCAAGGGGGAATGATTTGGCTGGGACCGGTAATGGTACGGCGAGAAGAAGTGGCAAAGTTCTCTATGTCTTTGCTTCAGAAGGAAGTGTGAAAAGCGAAGTGAAGAAAATGATTAAGTGTCAAGCCTTGTATAGAAAGTAGGTTCAGTCGATCGTTTTCGCCCTAGGGCGTTTAGCCAAATGTTTTTCTTAGAAAGGTTTAGCTAATCGTATGACATCCTAGGTCTATATCGATCCATCCTTAAAGTAGTGTGTTTACCAGTCCGTTCTTAATCCATCTTCCAACAGTTCCACCATGCGCCGATCCATCCTAGCTCTTATGTCACTTATTTATACCTTAGGACCATCACATGGTTTGGAATTTAAATGTATAAAATTTTTGAAAGATGATGAAACGAATGAAAATCTAGTGAATGAGAAGAGTAATCATATAAATTCAATTACATATACGAACATTCATAATACCATAAAAGTTGGCAACGACCTGTGGACATGAACACGACATGGAGCCAACAACATGAACACGTGAACGAAAGTGCATGAAAACAAGTTTAAAAGTTCGGTTTTCGTAATCAATAAAAGATTGCAAATTGTAATAACAATATTTAGAACCCGTTTAAGAGTTCGAACCAACATGAACGAAATCACCATAAATAATTAACAATGATAGCACTAAGGCTATATATAAAGAAATAAACATCATCAACAATGGTGAAAACATTCAAAAACCATTAAACTCTAGAAATTAGCATAATGAAATCTAGAAAAAAGGAATGAAAATAATAGAACCTAACAGTCTGAATATTAGCCCAACAGTTATGTAAATAGGACCCAACAGTCCATTAAGTGGCCCAACAGCCTGCCATGTTCTATAAATATATATAAGAGACCCAATAGTCTCAAATAGGACCCAACAGTTCACGATTAGCCCAACAGCTTTAAATAGGACCCAGCAGTCCAATAAGTGGCCCAACAGCCCAAGTATTGGCAACGACTCATGAATATGTCACAAATAGAAACCCGAAAAGTAGTAACAGCGCGTCTCATACCATACATTCTCGCTTACTTGTTTACTAACTGCTAGTCAATGTCACACTAGAAAAAAAATCATCTAAATCACAACAATTGCCTCATATCATCGACAAATACGACCCGAAGGTTAATAGCTTCAAAACGAACAAGTCAGGAATTAATCGATAAAGTAAACGCATGTGTCCCATACAACGTGTTTTACTAAATTATTTAATTCTCTTTATCATATGCTTGAAGAGTGCAAAAACGTGTATTTTACATAGGAATTAACTTGTTTGAGAAAATGAGTTTATAAAAAACTTAAAATCTTATAAATAATTTTTTCGAAAAACTCTACATATCGAAAATATTGTATATTATATCGCTTTGACGCGATTTCATTTTTAAAACAAATCCAGAAAAAGCATTTGTCCCAAAGCGATAGAAATTTATATATATATATATATATATATATATATATATAAGAGTCTCTTATAGAAATTATTTTATGAAATGTGCACGATGTCAGCAAATGCACAAAATTCTTCATGAAATCAACATCCAAAATACACACATAACCTTACAAATCCAATGTATGGATTTAGTATAATATTGGCTTGTCCATGTTGGATCAAAGCCTTTAGAAATCAACATCAAAATTTGTTTCGGAAACCCATGTAAAAACAACTCAAAATTTCAACTGAAGCAAAACATGACAGCAAGTTTCTTAAGCTACATAGGTCGGAATGACCTGAAATTGGAGATGCCTAGAGTTTAACAACAATATTATCAAACCAAAAAAGAATGGACACAATCCGATAAGAAATGAGAGAGATACAAGCTCTCAAAGTTGGACTCACAGCCAGATTTCACTGTCAACAGCTAGAGCAAAACATGCTCCGATTCAAAGTTTGACAGCATGTTTCTATAAGCTATAGAGGTCGAATGACCTAAAATTTGATATGAATAGATTTCAACAATTATAATTCAAACTGGAAAAAGAATCACGCAATTTAGACAAGGTATGAAAAAGTTATGATGTCTCCAAGTTGTACCCAGACAATAATTTCACTGTGAAAATGTGAAGCAAAACATGCTCTGAATCAAAGTTCAGCAGCAGATTTTTATAGGCTACAGAGGCCAGAATGACATAAAATTACAAACATAAAGTTAAACAATTATACTTAAAAAAAGAATCACGCAATTTGGATAAAGGATGAGAAGGTTATGATGTCTCAAAGTTGTATCCAGGCAATGATTTCACTATAAAAATCTGGAGCAAAACATACTCCGCTTGCAACTTTGAGCACAGATTTCTATCAGTTTCAAGTCGAATTAAAACATAAAAATTGACATGCATATACTCCAGTTACGATTTTGGCAAAAAATGAGCAAGATACAACAACTCAAAGTCGGACTGAGAGCTGTTTTGAACTAAAAATATACAGAGATAAAAATTGAGTTTTACGGTAACTAAAACTCAGCTCAAACATCAATATCTTGAAATGCTATTCATATTCCAGCTAGAATGAGTGAGGACACTCACCTGGTTGTCGAATTTGTAGAAATTACAGTGAAGGTGTTTGCTCAAATTTGAAGCTTTTTGGTCATGAAAGAAGCTTAGACAACTATGGAGAAGTTTACAGTCACATGCAAGAGAAATTCTCAACATACAGTGACTAATTCTCAGATCTAAAAAAAATGGAATAAATTCTTGGTTTTGAGGGGATTAACTACTTATAGTTTGATTTCACAACTTAGTTTCAGCTTTGGTTGAGAATTTGGAATTAAGGATTAAAATTTGCAAGAGGTTTGGTTATTTTCTTTTGCTGTAATTTTTGAAAGGAGGAAGAAGTGTGTTGAGAAGAAGAGTACGTATTGGAATTCTTATTCCGGATACTTCTCTTCCTAACCTTTTTTGTTATTGGTCTTAATTAACTCTAATTATGCCATTTAGACATTAGTTTAGTCTTATGTTAGCTTTAGTAACACAATTAACATTGTTTAAAGCCAATTTTCACTAATTTGCATTATTTAAGCTTAAGATTTGCTATTTTTAAACTATGTAACCTTTGCAAAAATTTATACAACATTTTTTAAAATACTTTAAAACCTTTTTATCTCTATTTTAACATGTTTAAAATTATCTTTTACATTTTTCCAACCAACATTAAATTTTTTTTACTTCCTTTGTTTATAAAACTTGCAATTCTTAATACTTATATTATTTAAATTGCTTCGCTTGACACAAATAAATTTACAAACACGCTAAGAATTATTTTAACACACAAATTTGAACATATCGACATAACATTTACATTTTCCAAACAAATTGTACGTTTTACACTTTTATGTACAAAACCTACAGACTTGATACTAAATTTGTACAAAACACAATATTTTGACACAAAAAATTGTATAACCATATTAAAATTATTTTAACACACGAATATTGATTTTTCATCAATATTTACATTTTTGTTACAATTCAATTATATTTGGAAAACACAATTTCTCGTTAAGAATCATTATGTACTTTTTTGCAATAAACTACAATGAAATCTTATAAACTTCCTATTTTTCAAGATTTACACATTATGAAGTTTTTCAAACTTTATTTCCCATATTAACCTTTTATTTTGAACAGCAACTCGAATGAATTTATTTACACGGTTTTTATCATCAAAAATTCTCCTTCTAATAATAACTTACAAAATTATTATACCTTGGCACAACCAATCATTCAACAAATTAATTTTACCATTTTCAAACATGGTTTTGAATTATAACACAACTTTTCATCTCACATTTAATTACTAAAAGTTTACATTGTTGATCGACAAAATTGCCCAAGCATTTATTGTTTCATAGTAAACAACTAACAAATCATATTAAAAATATGTTTACGATTAAATATTGATTTCCAATTAATATTTCATATTTTTAATATTCACTTTAACAACTATATTTGTTGTTTAGCGATAATTTACAAAATTATTGTATTTTATAAAATAACACACATTATGAGATTTCCACTTTCATTTTCTACATATTTAAATTTATTCAACAAACACATATTGAATTAATCGTCTTATCCCAATACCTGAATTCAACCTATTTTCAATTTAACTCAACTACTCACCAAAAGCCCCAAATCCTTTATTTATACAACTTAGATGATTATATGATTTCTCCCTTTGAACTTATATTATATCTTTCTACGATTTAAAATTACAAAACATGTTATAATCTATTTACCCCGGGTACCCAAAACCCGGGTTATCAGAGCTGAGTTCAAAACAAAATGTAATAAAACACAGAACAATATACATAATATAATACATCGAAGTATGATATGAGTAAAGCATCTTCCCTAATCGAAGTTGTTTCTAATCTTGTCCTTACCCTTTTTGAGTCCTTTGGGGGTAGATAAGTGGGGTTATGTCTAGGAATGTGTTTAATTTCATAGTATCCCATGAGTTGAATCCTATTTATCTGTAGTTTATATTTGTTGAAATTTCCATCTTCTTAAATCCTTTTGGTGTTTGGAATCTTGGATTTATAATTTTGATGAAACTTAAATCCTATCCTCTTGAGTTTAGTTGATGATTGAGTTAAATAAAATAAAATGGGATGAGTAAATGAATTAAATCCAAGATAATAAAAGTGGAACTCATGCTGAGATAAAAGAGTATTAATTTGAGATTAATCAAAGTTGCGCAGCAGAAACAAGCGAATTGTTTTAGTTGTGCTATAAATCTAACAAATCTTTAAGTGGATTAAAGAGATGAAAATTAATGATTATATTTTTGGTAATGAGTTAATTGAAAAGAGAAAATAGAACAAATGATTAATTAGTAAGATTTAATGGAGGGTTGTATTTATTTTAAAAGAAAATCAAGAGTATTTTTGATAATAAATAACAAATACAACCATGAGTAAACCCAAAAATCTGTGATTAATTTTTGTATTGAATTTTCCATAGGGTATTTTAAGGGGTTCTAATCGATACGTCTGATCAACGTTATAGATATGAATTTCTAAAACACTTATACGAGACGATCGAGCACATTATTTTGGAGTAATAAAATAAATCTTGGGAAATAGTAATGAAAGTATTCATGTTAGAATAGTGTTAAACCGCTACATGAGACGAGAATAGTAGAAAAATGGAGAGGCAATAGCGATATCATATCGACTTTGCAGCCAAATAAGGAGGGGGTCATTATAAATTTGGTGGTTTAATATTATTCGAAACGAATTAATGAGTTGTTAAGTAAAAATTGTGATTTGAGAAAAATTAAGAGAAATAGTATAAACTGTTTTTGAGTATAAAGAGTTGTTTAAAACAAGTAACTGTCTTGAACATGAGAAATATGTTAGGAATACACGACCTGGAGCTATCAGGTTTGAGATAGAATCAGATGAATGAGGGCTTGTAGATTCCCCACAACCAAATTTATATATGCAAACATAATACGACTCCGGATTTATACTATCGACAGACGGTAGAGGAATAGTATCGATCAGGAAGCTGAATGGATTTTTTTACAGCGATTTAAACTTTTTTGGATTCAAAGCCCGTCATGTTAATCACAAGACGAACTTTGGGGGGTAAATGTTAACCCACCTTTTGGCGAAGCCATGATATCATCGATTCGACTAGGAACGAATAGTCTATAGCTTGAATAGTCAGTTGCGATTAGTACCATGGACGATAGTCGAACAGATTTGAACCAGGACCAAATCGGAGTGTAGCTTGCATGAAGTCACTAGTCTGGCGCCGTGAGGTTGTATCCAAAGTTTGGAATTGGTTGAAGTTCATATACATGATCTACAGAGGAAATAATGATTTGTTTGGATCAACAAGAGAACGATCAAAAAGATAGTTCAAATCGTCGGAGAGCATTCAATATCTCAAAATCCATGAAGCCAATTCATGTGAAACTTTCAGGGCATCGACAACATGGCAAGGGGAGCATACCATAACAGTCGCACCTCCTAAAGTGGTAGGGGAAAGAATGCCGATCAATATTCACCAATTGTTATTGGATGATTCGAGGTAACAACCGGTGAAACTCAATGCACATTCTAGCTTCGACCAGGATTGATCCATATTTCACAATCTATGACTGAGAATGATCCTATATTTTGGGAGCAACATTAGGAAGCACGTGGGACCCTCCAAAATGGATCGGATAGTGATTGGAGTTAAGAAAAAGGATCGACTTTATCTATGCCGATTGTTCTTGATCAACGAGTTATGGGGGCGATCAATATGGTGGGCTCCACTGAACCTTTGGAACCATCTTGTAAAGTTTCAGCCCGATCCATGTGCGTCTTCTACTTCAAATACATCAGTAATAGCTACATAAAGAGGGACTTCATCTTCTTCTTTCTACTCCTGAGGCTTTGTCATTTCTATCTCTTAAAAACTTGTATGACTGGATTCTAGCTATCCAACTATTCTTGTGATTGCTACCAAGTGAAAGATTAGTAAAATATGAAGTGCATGTAGGCCAAGATTGCCGAACCACTATAAAGTCTTCGTGTTCATTTACTTTTACGCTTTGTTCTCTATATTATATTCATTCTCTGATTTTTGTGAGATTCTATGGGTGTTGCTGCTCATTTTTGATGTCAACATAAAGTAATTAACTATAGTTCATTTATATACCTTTCTCAATTAATCTTCTTCCCTTTCTTATCCTAAAGCCATAACCGATGACTAATGGCTAGTCACCTATTATATTGATTCAAATATTAATATCCAAAGTTGAACATATACCAACATCTAAACCATATCAAATATTGTTGTTAACCTAACTCAAGTTATAGACAATGAAAAAAAACATATATGGTCTCATATATCTTAATTAATAAATTCCACACACATGTTATTTGAGAAAGGTTTTAATTTGGATAGAATAATCGTATTCTCCTTCGTTGTCTGGAACTTGTTCGAGATTCCACTACAACAAAAGAGGCATATTACAACTGTGGAACACAGTTGTAAAAGATATATTACAACGGTGGAACAACAGTCGTATTTTAAGAAGTTGTAAAAGACTATCAATTTTTTACAACTGTGTTCTTTAGTTGCATATCCGTTGTGATATTGTATATTACAACTGTTTCTTACCCTTGCAAATAACCATTTTACAACTGTTGGTAACCCTTGTAAATATGTAACATTTCATGCTGTAGTAGGTATGACAACTGCTTTTGGCAGTTGTAATAGATTCATTTACAACTGTTATTGACAGTTGCAATAAATCTTTTTATAACTGCTACCAACAATTGCAATTCATCTTCCGACAACTGCCATTAACCATAAATTTCACAACATTATATTTAAAACCGATATTTCACTAATAATAACTACGATCGTTAACATTACTTGAAACAACATGAACCATTCACATTTAATAAAAGCTAAAACAATTCAATTTTACACCATTTTTGAATTCATAATTTTATTACAAAATATAACTAAATCCATTACATCCCCTTGACACAATTCCCTCTACTGCCCCCCGCTTGCTAACACACTGATGTATATACCACTAACCATCCCATTTTCAAATCTCTACATACACTAACCATTAACTTCCAACTACACACAAAAACATCCAACAATTTTCACACCTGCTTGGACCACAATCCTCAAACATCATCTCTCACCAACAGCAACAGCTAATGATTCCATCTCCATCTCCACACTACAATTCCCAATCATCCAACTATCTACTAACCAGATATTGCCACAATCATCCCCTGCTATATTCCATCACTTTTACACATTAACTATGTTCTCTTGCCATAAACCCTTCTTATTTGCCTGCATATCACCATACAATTCACCAAAGCTGTCACGATACAGTCTCCACTCCACTACAACAGTCCCATTTCTCTTGCTGCTTTTACATTTGTTCACAAAAGTCTTAACTTGACATCATATACTACATTTCTACATAAACCCTTTCAATGGGGCGGAGATGGAATTTATAATAACAAGATATAGTAAAATATCAAACCCTAAAGACTGACTACATCGTGAAGTTATCTTAGAGCTTTCGAAAACTTCTGACCAACCGTACCATGCAAGCTCAGGATACATGCCTGAGAAATAATACCTCGCTTTTTACATGTAATCTGCAAAGCATTTCGTTTCACTTGACTTGTTTCAAGACCTTGCCATTTCCAGTCTTTGCAAACCTTCCTCGAACTCGAGGCTGACTATCTGCTAAGGCCTTCCTACATGCATACTGCAAACAAATATGCATACTTAATTGACATATTCATGCACTACTATGATTTTTTTCCCTTTCAATAAACCAAGCTATCATACTATTAAGGCATTCTTTAGGTAAAGAAGCTACCTTAATCTTTCTTCCAAAATTCCTTTTATTTTTTTACTCATGTATCTCATAAGCTGTTGCATTCGCACCTTGGACTTCATATCACTAACAGTCAGCATTCGCACCTTGGACTTCATATCACTTATCAAATGCATACAACCTTACTGCCCCTTGCACAAAATGTAGCATATCGCAGAACAATGTCACTGAGCCTATATCTAATTTATGCATGCATAACCAAAATGTCAACTAAAACCCAAAACAATGTCACTGAGCCTTGATGTCATACTTTCTCATAGGGAAGTACATCTCCCTCTTGCTTTCTCCCTCTTGCTTTCTCGCTCAGTCTTCAATGACTCCTGCAACACATAAATAAGATCACTTGTAAGGGAAATAGAAAAAATGCATACTGAAAAATATAAAGAAGGTTTTAACTTAATAGCAAGCGTGGTCACATTTTCTAAAGGAACACAACTACATTAATACTATATGCTAAAAATACTATATCTGCACACATAACTGCCATCCCCTCCAAAATCCTCCTACAACTCCTTTCCAACAGCAGTCAGTGTGCAAAATTATGCTGCAACTTCCTTCAAAACTGCCATTCAACTTGAAACATCACGCATCTAAAATTTCCAACTACACCTCTCTGACCCAAACTCCACTTTCCTCTGTCACACTCCCAGTCACATTATCACCCATCTGCATTCAAACTCCACCATCATATGTACATATGCACAACCACCATATCGACTGCACTGATTACCACCCAGCCATCTAACTGCAACTGCTCCTTGACCCATCTCCGTACCACTTGCACATAACAACCATACTAACCATCTGCATATTTCACCTCTCCATTGCCATCAAGAATCTCCACAAAAACACTACTGCCTTACATTCGCCATACAAATAATTGACTTCATTCAGCCATAGTTCCATTATAATCACTCCAACTCTGCATATCAACCACCATACTGTTCCATTTGCCTCAAACTACCACTGACCCTCAACCATCAACAACTTCACAAAAATATTAACTGCCTCATCTCCACATCCACCACTACAACTTCCCACATCACTGTTCTACCTTACAGTCATCACTTCATCTCACACTTCACCATCAACCTATATATTCCCTCTGTTAACTCCAAATCCTCACTGCCATCAAACCATACAAATGCTTCTCTAGTCACTGCCTTATTTGTACAACTTATAAAAAATGGATATAGCATGACATAGAGGACAATCACTGTACATTAATAGGCTGACAGTTATTTATTTTGTACAACTTATTAGACATAAATAATAAACATTTTTACCATGCAAAATAGAACTTTTGATGTGTGTGCATCAACTATTTCTCTTTCTTTAATATTTGAACAAACTAAACATTGTCCTTAAAATTCAAAAACTCTAACTTTATACTATAACATACAATAAAATTCTCACATTTTGAGCTAAAACGGAAAACTTACTTTGGATTCAACCTTGGTCTTCTTTTTAGCATGTTGTTCTTCAATAGGCATATCGACTTCATCCATGCTAAACTGTCTTTTGTGTTGAGATTGCTGAGTGACTTCTTCACTATACTCAATGGAATCATAAGAGTTATAATAAAGCAGCTTGGTAGTCATCAGTTGGAGCAAAGAAACTAGTTGCATCTACAGTGTTGTTGCTGCTAAATTACTCTTGACTCAAATAACACGAGTTCAGATTTGGATCCTACTGAGTACTATAATAACCATAATTATTATCTGAACAGACATAATCAGATAGATAATAATCAGATTGCTCATTAAGAAATGGTAAAGGATTAAGAAAAAGAACATTGTTTAGAAGCTACATCTTATCAAGCTTGCTAATGCTAGCAAGCTACACCTTATCAAACTTGCTACAGCAAGCTTGCTTCTCAAGCTTGCAATGACAAGTTTAGTAGCAAGCTTGCTACAGCTTGCTTCAAAGCATGCTTGTTTGTTGTTGCAAGCTTGCAACGGCATGCTTTTAAGCAAACTAAGCTTGCTACTAAGCTTGCTGTTGTAAGCTTGCAACAGCAAGCTTACTATAGCTAGCTTAAAAGCAAGCTTTCTTATTGTTGCAAGCTTGCAACAACATGCTTGCAGCAAGCTTGCTACAGACTTGTTACAGCAAGCTTAGAAGCTAGCACGAAATCCCCCGGTTGCTCTAAAAACTGCTGAATCAAAATAACATATATGCATGTAAGTATATGAAAGATGGGATGTTTTAGACTTGTGTCTATATGCATGTAGGTATATGAAAGAAATATACTTACAATATCATGATAAAACAGTTGAAGCTTTGAAAGTTAAACAAGCTCTAACACAAGAGTAGAAGCACTACCACTACTATTGCATAAACACGTAACTCCATGCCTTCCATTTTTCTGTCTAAGAACCTGTCAACAGGTCAAGCAGTTAAATTTAAGCTTATTTGCAGCTATATTACAGTAAAAGATAGTGAATTGAATCCAAATGATGGAGGCTGCTAATGCATATAACTGCTAAAAATAACTAAATAAAATAATACACAAAGTTATATATACACCCCTAACAAGGTTACAAGGATGCGCGCTCCACTGCAACCTAAAGGATGTCTTAAAGCAACAGCTCCATCATGCACATTGATTTTTTCCTGTATTGATGAAAGAAAGAAAGAAAAGGATCATATGACCATCTCCTAATGGTTGCCCTTTTAGAAGAACTAGATTCTTCAGGTAATCACGTAATACAATTTGTGATTGAGACAATTTTATATAGGAGATTTAACAAATGATTACTGTGCATAATCATAAATCACAGTCTGATTTTACATTACACTAGTACTATAATAACATACACTACATATTTAATTACCATCATTTAGTATTTAAAAAACTATTCTTTTCTTGCGGACATTTTCTCAAATAAGATAAATGCGTAAATAACTATACCTATGTACGTTGTGCTTGATGTGTAGTTCAGCACCATTAGGTCCCATTCGTTTTTGGGTCTGATCCACTTGAAGTTTCGGTCGCCAAATTCAATCATCTATTCGTAGGTCAACGGATCAGTAGGAGAATGGAACGTGGGTTCGTATCAGTCTTCAATTAAGATAAGTTCGGGTGGGGCTTTTGTTTTCGGAAAGAGGCTGATAGCATTTAAGGCAAGAGAGTAGGATAGTGTGTCAACGAATAGAACTTTGGCGTTGCTTTGCTGTATTGGAGAAGGACCGAGATGGTATGTGCGTCCAGGCGGAGGTTGATGTTGTTGAGTATTGCACCGCTCATTAGGACGACGAATTGTATTTCGTACATTGCTGCGATGTTCGGAGCCATCACTGAAACCTGGATTTGGAGGAAGTGGATCTGGTGATGGACGATTTGGGGAAAGTGGATTTGGGGAAAGTGGATCTGATGATGGAATAGTGAATGAGTAAGGAGATGGTAAAGACGAAAATGGGGCAGAGGAATATAAAATAATGGAACGGAAGCGATTTGGATTGGAGCCAAAAATTGGAGGAATGGAGCCAAAAAGTTCAAGGAGCGAAGCTAAAATAATTCAAAGAGCTGAGCCAAAAAGTAGTTAAATAGTAAAAATAATCTTTATGTAAATGAAAATATCTAGATGCGTATGACAATATTAATTTTTATTATAAATTTTTACTTTTGAATTTTAAACGACGTTGCTATTAATTATAAATTTAAAATTTTGAAAAACTTGTCCTGCCATTATAATATTAATTTTTGAAAATTAATTACTAATTATTAATTATTAAGTATATTTAATAGTGATTATTAATTATTAATATTAATTTTTATTAATTTTTAAGGTTATTAGTAAATATTCTAATTTATTAATTATTTAAATTATTATTTATTAATTATCGAATAGTGATTATTAATATTAATTATTCATATTTTCAAATTAATCATTATTATTTAATAATAATTATTAATTATTAATATAAAATTTATTCACTGTCATTTACTAATTACTAATTATCAAGTATTATTATTTAATTATAATTATTAATTAGTTATTACAATAGGCAAACAGAAAAGGTTGTAATACTTCAATTGACAAATAAAAGTTATTAAAAAAAAATATCTATTACAACTGGCAAACGAAAAAGGTTGTAATAGGCATCTATTGCAACTAACAAAAAATGTATGTTGTTAAAAATAGGTATTTATTACAACTGGCAAAAAAACGTTGTAATAGGTATCTATTACAACTGACAAAATAAAAGAGTTGTTGAAAATAAATTTATTACAACTTTCTGAAAAAAAAAGTTGTAAAAAACCTTTATTACAATTGGTATTTTTAGCAGTTGTAAAAATACAGTTGTAATATGGTCTTTTGTTGTAGTGTTCTAAACTCTATGAATCAATATGAGATTGTTATCTTCATGTAGCTCTCCTCGTTTTGATATTCTTAGACCTAAAATTTGTTGAATTTGATGAACAATTGCTTCGGTAGTTTTAGACTAAGGTATATGCTTATGTTTTGATTCGCTTGGGAAGAGAAATAAACTTATGACTAATTGTACGCACTCTTTCGACACTCTTTCGACGTTAGGAATTTAGGATGTACCTAGTTTATTACTAATGGGCCTTAGAACCTAATTTATCCCGTTTTAAATCCGACTATAAGTTTAAATAAACTTATACTTTCATTATCCAATTAAGTGTTCTTATAGTGAAATTAGACCAGAAAAATTCGATCTTTGCAACGGTATAAATTTTTTCGCTTTATTCATCAGTTTGCAAAAATTCTAATTTTGCTTCTTTTTAGCAAAATTCAATTTTTCCCTTAAGTAGATATTCATTAAGTTACTCAGATTTACAAGGTGTTACAATTCACTTTTGGTTTCTTTTTATTCAAGGATATAGTAAAACATGTTGGATCGTGAACACAGGCAATATTCTGAACCACATTACATTTTTGTTTTTCCCGTTTTATTTATTGTGTGTTTAGTAATTAGATAGCAGATGATCCTACGAGTTGTCAGTAATTGATTGATAAGCTAGATCATTGAAATTTCACAACAATAATATATATGCCACATGACACTCATTTTGTCCTTATCAACCTTAAACAAGCACTCACCTCGCAATCCATGCTAAATTATTGGATGGTGAAAAGATCAACCTTAGCCTATGTCTTTTTCAAACTCATCCGTTAGATATGGATGCTTGGCATTCATCTAGAGCATTGTAAAAATAATAAATGGCCATATCACAATCTATAAAGAAAGGGCCGATTGTAAATAAAAAGGTTGTAGAGTTAATGAGAACTTTTTTAACAATTTCTAAAAGAGGAAATTTGTTCAAATGAAAAATCTAAGACCATTTTTATTCAAAAAGCCAAATTTTAAAATTTAGTTTGAAAGACAGCTAATGCTATATTAATATAGCATTGTATAAAACAAAATAACATATTAAACTAGGATTACTAAACTAGCATCGAATGAAATATCCTAATTGAACTAAAATAATTTGTTTTCATAGTTGAAAAAAATACAAAATTAACGTACTATTACACATATACAATGCTAAGTTCATATAGCGTTATATAATACTAAATTCATATAGAATTCGTTTTCATAGTTGATATAGCATCTGTTTTGTCTGATGCCAAATCTCGCTGAACCGTTTTCTTTTTCCCTGCTTTCTATTCTTACTTCTTTTTTTTCATTAATGGAGCTTGCTTGCTTCTTTCATTGATTTAAAGTAGATAATTTGTCAGCAACTTTTAATTGCAAAATAGCATTATTTTTAGTCTCCATCGTGCACGATATGACATCCAGCATAATGTGAACTTTTAATTTTGTAAATGTGCATAGTTTGATCCTAGAAAGAGGTTCCTCACTCTCCAATGCTATGCTGGTCATAGATCATCCCAGTCTTTGACTGCTTCTTTGAATATTTCCCCTTCCCTTAACCTTCATTCTTTAAAAATGCCTCAATCTCCAAAGAAACTAGTTTCTCCCATGTATCAACTAATCTCATGAAATTTGAGATATTCATTATAGGCCTCATTATTTAATAATTGGATCTATCTGATATTATTTTCATTAACTTATCCGTGTCTCGTGATTTTTTACCATTGTGCTTTCATTTGGCTTCACTTTAGTTTTAATCGATTCTTAACTTTACACATAACTTGAATTTGGATTATTATACTTAGTCTCACAAATAAAGTTGGTGTACAAATTTAGTACTGTAAATGTAAAAGGGTAGTCGAAGTCATTTTTAAAAAGGCCTATCTTCTGCAAAAAGGAATTAGTGAAAGTCAAATTAAGTTGCAAATTATGTTTTTAGCATGCATATAAATATTAAATAAATATTGTTTAATAATATTTTGTAGGATGGTGCTTAACTTTTCTAGATTTTTTATGATTTTGTAGGATGGACTTATTTGTCAATGGTTAAATTTGTTATTCGAGTAAAATCAAAGATGATTCATTTATTTTATGACCCTCTCAAAGGAACTTTTGACTCGCTCATTAACATACATAAACAAACTACCTTAACACGACAAGATAACATTAGTCGAAGAATTCATGATGGTATCACGTAGAAATCAAAGAAATCATTATTTCATTTCAAACAACTCTAGTCTAGGCACCATCACAGAGGTAGATTTTGAAATCCCTTTTACATGCAATGTGCAATCATCAAACTATAGCTCACATGCATCTATGCTTTCAATCAAAGCCAAACTTTACAAATCAAAATAATACTCCAATGAGAATTGAAATCATTTTTATCTTATTAGATAACCCACAAGCAATCTCAAACAGTTATTAGCTCCTAAATTTAGTTTTAAATTAATTAACATACATTATTAATCGTAAACCACACACAATATGAATCACAAGCACCTCCCTCCATATCCAGCATTTCTAAACAGTGCTTGCTTAATCTCCTCAGAATTTACCTTCTTCTCTAAGTCCTACATAGAACAATTTAGAATATCACATGTTACAGAACCGTAAAAAAGATGAGCATTGTAAAATATTTGAGTAGCTAGTTATAAGAATGCTTACACCAGAGCAAGAAGCCTGCATCCCAAAATCGTTAAAGCAACTCACAACGCACTGCTGAATAT
This sequence comes from Allium cepa, assembly GCA_030765085.1. Lineage (NCBI taxonomy): Eukaryota > Viridiplantae > Streptophyta > Magnoliopsida > Asparagales > Amaryllidaceae > Allium > Allium cepa. The sequence goes on from CM060932.1 coordinate 619,691,444, forward strand.
CAAGCCCCATTGCTTCCAATGTACTTATTGTTGACATAAGTAAACCTGGCTTTGTTGCGCAACTCACTTCTATTCTTGTTTCTCCTCCATTCCTCCTCTCCACTTCAAACTTTTATACATGTCATGTATAATTCATATGCTTTTGTTAGAATTAATTGGCTAGTATATATTATCCTAAAAAAGAAAAGTTAAGCTTGTTTTCCTTGAACAATTCAAGCTGTGTAAATTGATAAATGCAAATTACTCTATAGCAAATAAATTGGTATTACCTTTGGTGAGTTTCTGACAAAGATTTCACTAGGGTTTATATCTTTGAAAATTCCCAGTATATTTGTAGTTTGATCTGAGTCAACATCCATCTCCTCTTGCAAGTTCTTGATCCTTTCCAGAAGCTCCTTCATGTAATCAATTGTGTCTGCTAGAATTGAAGTCCTATCCATCTACATAATTAGCAATTAATTGTTTCATTTGCAATAAAACTTCAATCAATTAAGTTTATAAACTAAAACAGAAAAAAGAACCTTGCTAATCTTAGGAACTACAGATCTAAGCATTGAGAGACGATCGTTAAGCCTCTTCCTTCTTCTCCTTTCAGCCATCAAATTCTTCGAAGGCACATCCCCAGATTTCTTTTTATAACTAACTTTTTTCTCACACCCAGTTACCGAAGTTGTACAGGCAGCAAATGTGAACAAATCAGATTCATTCTTCTCTTCAGTCACAGGCACAAAGTCTTGAAGTTCAGAAATATTGAAGGAGGAAGACTGGTTTGGCGAAGAATAAAACTGCTGATCAAATATTGATTCGTCTATGCAGCTTAAATTTGTAGAAGAGAAGAAAGGAGACGAATCCCACAATGCATCTGTTCTTGTTAGAGCTAATAGCTCTTCCAATAACCCTTGTTCATCCTCAAACTCCATTTTTTATTTTTCAAGAAAGAGAGAGAAAGAGAGAATGAGTTGGTAGTATCCAAAGATATAAATAACTGAGAAATTAAGGAACAATTATTCTTTGTTGATTAATGAATGATACGGAATGTATAAAATACTACTATGGAATGTTTTGTACACATCCGAGACTTCTAGGGCTAGGTGAGAAATGGAATCTGATTAGGGCAAAAACTTATTTAATTAAGTTGCGGCTAACATCATTTTCATAGAAATCTGCAATCTAATCAAAAATGATATTAAAAGGAAATGAATTCAGAAAAGTTCTGACCCACAAATGTGTCGGGATGGAAAACGATAGGAGACTGTTTCAGATTCATTGCACATTGTGCATAAACAAATGAGTGAGAAAATATATTATATATAAATGTTTGAAAAACAAAACTATTTACAGAAATTACAAGCAAGGAGTCACGGTAAGCTATTGGGTCTGCTTGCCAAAGTAAAGCCTACTGTTGTCATTTTTAACCACTTGCGTTCCTTTTGTTTTTTGTTTTTTATTTTTACCCATTTGCGTTAATATCGGTACTGTACTATTATGTACATGTATGATATTGAATATCTATGATGCTCAAAAATATAAAGGGTTATGTTTTTAAGGTATCGTCATTGTCTTATGCATTAACGCAATAAAAAAGGACAAAAGATTACTTTATAATCAATAAAAATGGTAATATATAATTAATGAACCAGTTTGAAAAATAGTACCCTGTGCTCGTCCAAAGGATACGTTGTATCTGATGCAAGTAATCAGAAGCACTGACATGTTCTTCAGCTCATCTTGCCCTGTGTGTCCCTTTAAGGGGCCCTTCCACCAAATTGTGCCACTTCATGGAGTCATGCCATCGAAGGAACATGATGGAGAGTTCCCATCTGAACGGACGGAAAAGGGCTTTCACGAGGAAATGTTAAGAATATTTCTGAATGAAAGAATTTGACATACATCTTTATGTGTGGGTATTCATAAGAACTTCAGTTTGCAAGAGATAGTGAGCGGGAATCACTAGTGCAGGGTAGGAGGTTTGGAAGGAGGTGCGGGTGGGGGAAGAGGGCTCCTTCGGGTGGGGGAAGAGGGGAAGGTGTAAGTGAAAGTGAGGTTGAGGGTAAGGAAGCAGTGTTGAAGCTATATTCGCCTCAAACACAAGAGGTGGAGAATACAAATCATACATATACGTAGGAGAAACTATAAGAGCATTCCCAACCGAGTGTCGGTTGAGAAGCAACCGACCCCAATAGAAAATCGATTGAGCACTTCTAGATTGCTTTGGCAATCCGAAAGGTTGCCAAAGCAACACAGGGGTTATTTCTTAGCCGATCAAAATAAAGCCAGCTAAGCTTTGCCGGCTTTATTTTGGCCGGCTAAGGCAACGGTTTACCATATGACCGTTGCCACTTAGCCGGCTAAGTTCAAAAGGTCTTATTGTTCACCGACGCAACCTAGCCGGCTATAGTATAGTCTGCTAAGTCCCAACGGTCATACAAATAGTTGTTGCCTATTACTCTCCATCTACATCTATATAACTTATCAATTTCAAAATTTTATTTACACCATTTCAGTTATATTCTTTACTCTCATCAACACATTTTCTTCAAACAATCTCAGTAATGTCTAAAAATTAAAAAGGAAAATCTCATAATCTTCATCTTGTAGATTTCCATCTCGACTAAGATCGGCTAATCAGAATTTGACTCAATTCAATCAGAATATGTATAATTCTCAACACAATCCAAATCAATTTCATTCTCAACAAGCTCCAAATTTGTATCATCCACAACAAAAACAAAGTTTCTTTCATTCTCAACAAGATTTGAACCATTACCAAAATTCTTAAAATGTGAATTATTCGCAGAATGGTTGGTTTCAACAAAACAATAACTATGATCAAAACTACGTATCTCCCAATAGCCAACACGGTCAGTATTGCTTTATCGTTCATAAAATTTATGAAGGAATCTCAATAATCAATTTAGAGATAATGGATTTGAAAACCAAGAACCAAATTCGATGGCAATGAAATAGCCAAGGAAGAAGATGTTTATAGGGATTCTAATTTGTCTTCTGCTCAAACTTGGGAAAATCAAACGACGAGAATCAACAGTATTGAATCTGCAAATGCGAAACCAAAAGCCGTAATAATGGTTGAATGGTCGTCGGACGAGCAAGCTGAATTAGCATTACATTTTGTTGAATGTTCTAGAGACAATTAGAAAGGTACGAGTCAAAGTGAAACTTCATCTTGGAATTTTGTACGCAATATGTTCAACCTTCGAAGTCCAAATAGTTTTCCACGAACTGTTAATTCTTTGAAGCAGTCTTAAAAAAGAATAAATGTCGCTTGTCAACTTTGGAAAGAAATAATGGCTGGCATGCATTCAAGACAACAAAGTGGGGTAAACGACATGGACCTGGTAATAATTTTAAATTTATAGTTCAAACTATCAAGTATTATGTTATATTCTTCTTATAGGACTTCATCATCTACAGCTCAATCAAGCAAATGCAGTGTATATGTCAAGACATAATAATCAACCATTCAACATGCACCATTGCTATTACATACTCATAAAAGAGGAGAAATGGAGTCAAGTGCGGCAAGAACATTCAGTAATGCGCTTTCTTCCTAGAAAGATGAGCGATGAATCAAGCCATGTTAGTTCTAATCCACATGAAGACACCCCTTCACAACTAGTACAGGTGGTAGGCCACTGAGAAAGTTCAAGGGTAAGAAAAAAACTGCCCCGATTATAGTGCACATTATGAATATATTGGTGAGTGAATGACAATAGCTGAAGATGCAAATAAATTAAACATGGAAACAAAAGAAATGAAGATACATGAGAGGGCAATGGAAAAACAACGGGATCACGATGAAAAACAAAAGTTAAGAAATGACGAGCTAGAGTTAAAAAAACAAGAATCAGCTCGACAACAAGGAGCTGATGATATGGCTCTTTTAACTTGCAACTTAAACGTACTCAATCCAGTGCAAACGATGTATATGAAGAATTAATTTGAGGAGTACCATAGACGTCAAGGTGGTTGTAGGAAACTAGTTTCCTATAATATATCTTAGCATTGCATCTATTATTTGATCTCGTAAGTGTTGGTTGTAGTGTCATTGTTAGTGTTGTTGTTAATGTGATTATCGTTGTATTAGTTGGAGTTAATGGGAATGCTATTGTTGTCAATTTTATTGTTATTGCTATTGTTATAATTTCAAGCTTATCTTAACTTGGCATTCTCGCCGCTGCTATCACTATTAACACGTCAACAAAAACTTAGTACAGTAGATATAACAAATTCAAACACAAATATTAGTACAAAATGTCAGCAACAACTTATTACAATAGATAAGTGAAACACAAGCACCATCTAAACATCACTTATACTAGTAGTTTCTTATAAGTTCCCAGTAATGTTCCACTATTTCTTTTCTTAGTTCAAGATGAGCATATGGATCTCAAATGTCTTGTATTCTTTGCAAGTATTCAGCAAAAGTATTTGGGTCCTTAAAAGCTTTTTCTAAAATGCTACAACAATATCTGGATAGTTTCTCAGTTGAAGCGCATACCCACCACGTTCTTCTTTGATAATCATATTATATAAAATTATACAGCAATATATGACATCAGACAGTACCGTCGGATCGTGGTAGTGAAACCTCTTTTCTCAATATATGAAACCTACCTTGAAGCAGTCCACACGCATTATTTTAAATGCATTAAAGATTTGTCAAGTGGCTACAAAATGTCAGGAGTTTGGGTCTTGTCTGAAACAGAATTAAAGCTGATTAATGTTGATTAAAGCTGATGGATTTCAGGAGGTCGTGTCATGTTTGAAACACAATTAAAGCTAATGGACCCGCCGGTCATATTGATTAAAGCTGATGGATGTCAGGAGGTCGGGTCTTGTCTGAAACAGAATTAAAACTATTGGACCCACTGCTCATATTGATTAAAGTCGGGTGATGTGGATTAAAGATGATGGATGTCAGGAGGTCGGATCTTGTCTGAAACAGAATTATAGCTAATGGACCCACTAGTCATATGGATTAAAGCTGGTGGATGTCAGGAGGTCAGGTCAATGTAGACACTGTGCATTGCTTTATACGGATTAAAACTGATGGATGTGGAGTGAGGATGACAACAATGTTGGGTTAAATCGACATTGTATCCACGTTTCACTACTTTACACGGGCAATGTATTATGCAATACAAATATTTTTTTGATTTCCATGCTTCTATTCATTATTATCGTAACAATAGTATATAAAAATGGTCGATTACAATCATATTTCTTTGCCCTCCTTATACTCATACGAAAGTCTATTACAACACAATAGCCCACCGAATACATCCTTCCCTCAACCACCAAGCGAGTGGTATATTCAAATGGAGGAAAAACACAATGTCGATGTAAGAAAGCATGAGATGGAAGTGAAGAGCGCATGCAGCTGGAAAATGATAGACGTCAAAGAGAAGAGTAGCATAGCCTTAATGGAATAAGCAAATGATGGAATGAAATACGACACCATGTACCTCATACAGATCAAGTGGTTAATTCTCGAGGGATCTACTGTAACTATGGGGTTTCTGTTCCGTATGCTGTTGTAAATAACGGAACCGACATTGGTCGACGGCACTACAGATGCCGTAATTCTCCCGATGGTTGTGGACTTGGCAATGGATTGACGATCCTCTTCCTCATCGTGCGGTGGTGTATGTGAACGAACTTGAAAATAAAATTCAGATGCTTCAAAGGACGTTAGGTTCAATTAACTTATTAGGTGGTCGTTGGTAGTTTTTTTAATCATTGGTTGTGTTGTTTGTTGTCTTATTCGTTTTCCATGATGTTGTCGTGTTTTACTGTTTGTGTTCTATGAAGTTGTCTACGTATATTATTTATTGTTTTCATAAGTTAAGTCTTGTTGTTAATGCTTTCCAAAGGTTAAATGTTGTTATTATGCTAAGTGCGTACCTGATTTTGAAAACAAGGACTTTACTTGAATTCGAAATTACATATAACTTACTGACAGCGGAAAGAACCAGCTGAAGGTAATTAACTTAACAAACCTACTTAACTAACCCAACTGCCATTCAAATTATCTAATATATCCAACCCAGATTTTATATGCAGCATGTCCAACAAAATCAATGTGATACTCCAACAAATAATGGGAATCAAACATTGCTCGTGTTAACTAAAATTAATCTTCTTCCTTCATTGTTTTTATAATGATTCTATATGTTCAACAAGCTCTAGTAAACGTGATGAAAGTGCTTCGAGTTTACAAAATCCTTCGAATTAATCTACAATCAGAATGACTGTTAAAAGTCTCGTTTAGAGTTACCCAAAAATCTTGCTCCAACTCCTCTTTCATGTGTCTATGGTCGGTTTCTACGTACAATTTGATAGTACTAAATAATCATCAGGGGTCCAACTTTCAGTTGCCATTGAAGATTATTGACGATGTTGAGAATAATTGAAGATGTTATGACTTTTCAACAAAAATTTCGATTTAAATAGAAAGTTCATGATCCACGTCTCGTGAATCAAGTGCCTTATAATCAACCATGTTTCAAGCATCCACAAATGTGGATATAAACAAACACAACTATGTTTGTTCCTTCACATAGTGATGTGAACATTGTCAAACAAAATAGGAAATCCAAAGCTGATACAATTATGTAAACACTACAAGTAAGTATGCATACAAATAATACACTGGTACAAATAATGATAGTAAACGCAAAACAATGATAATACACTGATACAAACAATGCTAGTACATGCAAACCAGTGAAAATACATCGATACAAACTCTGCTAGGAAATACAGAACAACGATAATACACTGTTACACACACTGATAAGACATACAAATAGTAATAGTACAATAAACCATTATGGCTCATCAAATTGGTACTCATCATCAAAAAGATGGGCTGCACCACCATCGTCGTCGTCGTCTACACGTAGGAAGATATCGCTGCTCATCAACTGTAGTAAGATCTTTAATATGTGCAGTCAACTCATATATGCTCTATCGAAGCTCGACATACATGGCCTGGCGGAATTCCATCTACATCTGAAACAAATCCTCATATGTAAATCCAGCTAGTTCTAGATAATGTGAAATCTCAAGCCAAGGAATATCAACATATCTATCAACTCCCGACAATGTCGGTATACCGACTATCCAAGCATAATCTCCTATCTAGGATGGCTATGGAGCATGATAAGCCAGAGTACTCTGTGTAAGGTCCTGTAAAACAAGGGGGACAACACCACCTTGGATGCCTAAAGGCCCTACCAAATCAACGGATGTAGCATGAACAAAAGTAGCCGTATGTGGTGGAGTGTAAAACCGACGCCAAAAAGGTGCATAATCTAAATTCATGATGATGAAGTAATTAGCGAACCACCACTCCCCTGCATACTCCTATAAAGAAGCATTAACATACACATTCAAAAAAGGTGCATCCGGATGTGGATTGTCAGGAACAAAATCACCATCTGACGTATGTATCCAACTACATTCATCAAGGAAGAAATAGCATCCTAAGCTGGATGGGGATGATACCGATGAAAAACATCTAGCAGACAGGAATGCAGCGTGCACTACGATAGGGTCGGTCATTAAAGGCGAACCGTCATAAGGATGTCAAACAACACTCTCTCGTATGGTCCGTTACTCGATCTGATTTCGGGCCATAGCAAATATATGACGTTCCTCCCCACCTAGCACCATTCTATAGTTCTCACGGGCCCATGCTCTAACTCGGGGAAAGAAAAGAGGTAATGTGGAGTTCAACATCAGATAAGTCATGTTGCGAAATTCTAATAGTACCAGTATTGTAAAAGCTCCTAAAAACCTATAATGGATGTGGATCTACCCCTAACGACGCACTGATGATCCAAAGAGCAATACAAATATGTTAATACCGAAGTCCCTAATCATAAGAAATTGGACTATTAAATGACAACTCCGCAACAGCTGCAGTCTATCCGGTCGGCAATGTGTTCATGCATTTATAAAGAATAAGTTTCCCATCATGTATAGAATAAACAGTCAAGCAATCTCCAAATGGTTCTCTATGCTATAACAGTGTATCAATTCATTGATTGCTTGTCTAATGTAAGAGCATTTAATGTGCAATCCGAATGACGGTCCATCATGTAAGTCAAGATATGGAAGTACATTGGATAAACAGTAAAAGTGCTAGTACTTCTCATCATATGGCAAGGTCACCCCCCTTTTAATGCCTAAACCGATAAGCATGGTAAAGTTTAATAGTGTAAAACCCAACTCTCCATAAATAAAGTAGAATGTATGAGTGGTCTTCCACCAACAGACGGCTAAAGCACCATATAACCGAACATCTGGATTTAAAAGATTATCGATACCTATTAAAGCAATTTACAATTGTTGAAAGCGCTCAAAATCATTAAATAAATAAACAGTAATTATGTAAATAACGTACTCAAGAAGTCTCCAAATCATATATCTTGAAGAAAAGTATAAATAATGTCGTTGGCATCATAAGATTGGATCATTCTATTATTTGCCCAAATCAGACTAGGAGGTGTTCAAGATTGTCCAATTTTTGTGCAAACATCTATAAAGGCGGATTACACTAACCCAAGAGCCACGGGTGCGCTCACGACAAGCTTAATTTAAAACAGGTTGCATATTCAATTTTTATCGTATAATTTAAACTAATAAAATAATTTGAAGGTAGATACTTTACAAAATTTTCAACACACGTGCTAACATGTACTTTGTATTCTAGGAGTATACGGACCAAAATTTGGTCGATTGGGGATCAAGAACCGTATTTGTTGTATTTCTACCCACACACGTATGACTAACCACTGTACTTCGTCGACCTCCAGTACCCGATGTCAGTACGCCTACGCTTTCTGTGGCAAAGGATTTTTTCACAGTTGGTGGAACATTTCCACAGCTACAACTACCGCTTCCTCGGATTCTCCTCAATGCTTTTCTCATTTTTATAATTTTTTGAAAATTTTCTTTTAATGAAGGGAACAATGTTAGTGCTAGGAGGAAGAGAAGGAGAGGAAGGGAGAGTAGTGGAACGAAATGGGATAATCGGCTTATTTATAGTGGTTACCCCCTTGTTGACTTAGCCAGCTAAGTGTACATTGTGGATTGCAATCCATATCTTGTGTGGATTACAATCCACAACCAATCCCTTAGCCGGCTAAAATTTTGCCGGCTAAGGGAAAGCACAACCGTGCTTCTTTCCCACGCATTAGGGTGGATTTTCGTTTGACCGGGTGGAACCAACAAAACCTACCCCTAAGTGTTAGGAATGCTCTAAGTGAATTCGACTAGGTGGTAATATTGATATTACGTGGATTTTGAGTGAACATTACTTTCAACCAAATTGTTTAAATTGAAAAAGTTGATTTTAGAAAATAAGGGATTTTCGAAAACATTGAAATTAGAAAAAAATTCATATTGTAATATAAATTTTTACTTAGACCGCTCTCATTTATGTCATTTCCAAAAGTACAAAGCTAGAATATTCTTCTATCGTACCATTACATAACATCGATCTTGTGGTGAATTTTTGTAATTCTACATGTTCATCATTATTATGTTCTTCCTAATCATCCAAAGAAGCATATGAATCGTGAAATTTTGCACTATTTTTGCCAAAACTAGGTGGTGTTGAAATACAAGAATAATTATGTGGTGAGCCCCCTTCGAATGCTCATCTAGATACAAATTTTCAAATTTTACCTTTGAGGATCTAGAGAAGCAGAGTATTCAACTTTAGGTTGGTGGTATCGACTTAGAGCGTAGCAAAGGGATGACTTACTCTTAAAATAGCAGATTTTCATAGGTATGAGAAGGAAATAAAATGGAAATCCAGGTTGTCAATGTACTAAGAAAACTATGCCGAGCTAGCGATAGAATAGATTGAGCAAGGAGTGAATGAAATAGTAGTGAAGTATACATAACTATGAGAAGTTGCAAATAAAAGAGTATGAAGTATCAGCTGTGGTTGGATATGCAGTAGTTGTAACTGTCAATTCAAGGGCTTTCGAAGCAAGTATCTCTTCTAGGGTAGAACCTTCTAAATATTTTAGAGGAGGTTAGATTCCACAATCTCCCACCTTAGATCATTCTAGAATAACCATCAAAAAATTCTAAAAGATTTCGTAATTGATGGTTTATAGCAGATAAGTTTAGGGTTGTGCCCTAAGGGCAATTATGTAATTTGTAACATATATTTAACTCGAAAACCAATCATGTTCAAAATAAAATGTGTTTATTTTCTATTATATACTTGTTATATTGCAGTATGATGAATTAAGTAATTAATTTAACGTATTCTAAATAGAAAATCTCTAAGTGATAATTTATGTGAAAATAATTACGATACGTTATAATCATGAGAAACTTATCATATTAAAAACAACATTTTATATAAATATTCCTAACCAAGATGTTTCGAGACAGCATACCAAATAGAGTACGTAATGCACTACAAACATTAGATAGTGTATTAGTCATGGTTGTTGCGTCACCAAGGGGTACATACAGATAAATATTAGACAACTATGAAATTCTGTTGGTTAATGCAACTGATGACAAACAATGAATCTCAAAGTGACGACGTTACATAGTTCTTTCGACTTGAGAACACTATGGAACTTTAATGTATACACTCCACTTTAATTATAGTTAGATCGTGGCATGACATCTACTGAGCGACTATAGTTTGGTCCGAGTTGAAGCATTGGAAGTGAAACACTAATCAATATAGAATTAATCTCCTTGGTTATATTTGGTTAGTATCATGGTCAACTATAGTCAACTTAAAGGGAAAATCTAAAGAAGTATGGTTAATAATTACAATTATTATTGAACTAAGGATTTTGTATTTGGACCAATCCAGTAGAATATGGACGATATTGGAATTTTAACAAAAACCAAAGTTCATACTATCTAATGTGATATAGTGTTGACGAAGAGAAATTATGTGGATAATCAAATTACCAAGTATTATAACAGTAAAATTTGATTTAACCGAAGAGATGCATCAGTGATAAATTCAACCAAAATGTCACTCCATTAGCTAAGGTGATGAGTGAATGTTAATGCTCGAATAGTTCGATATTAATCACCGACTGAATTCACACCTGCGAATCGCATAACCGCGTTAACAGATTCTTTGAAATACCATGTAATTTAATTGATTTATAAATGGTTATAAGTTAATTAATATTTTTGGAAATATTAATAAATTACTTATTTACCTGATGTATTAGATGCCATTAGTATTTAATTGAGTCCACATATAAAAATTGTATATATAAAAATCAATATAGGATATCGGTGGACGTTAAAATTTGATTTAAATATAATTATTACAGCTAAAATGTTAATTTAACAATTATATTCATATTTAATTTTTAATTGTCGCTTTAATTGCAAAATAAAACATAACAATTGAAAAGGGAAAATTAAAGGTCATGTGATTGGCAAAAGAGAGAACACACACACACACATACACATATATATATATTGGAAATGGGTAAATGATTTATTGGGTATACACGGCCCAGAGAGATTGGCCCAAACACCACATACAATGCACATGGACAAAATTAAACTTTTACAAATAGCACAAAGTAGATCTAAAGTAGGTTCCCAAAATACATCGTCTCCTACATTCAAAAGTCAAGCTCAGAGAGAATTCATGGTGGCTCAAACTGGAAGCTACTGCCTATGCTACCTGCCAATGGAAAGTTCAGATCCACTACTACAGTCCATTTGTTGCTCGTCCCCGACTGGTAATCGTCTTCTCTTTGATTTTCTTACCCGCCAATTGGATGTCTCCAAAAGCTATTTTCCTAATTTCAATTGGAGTCCTTTGTTTGTTTTAGAACACATGACAGTTCCTCTCTTTCCATACACTCATACACTTCAAATAGCAACAGTGAAAACTATCTTACTCAATTTGGAATCAAGGTCTACACGGAGTCTGCAGTTGATCGGGTAGTCTATTACTTTCTATAGTTTGTTTGAGAAAGTGGTCACTTTTACCATGCGGTTGCATAAATCCCATACTTTAATAGAGTAGTCACATTGAAAAAAAAGGTGCAAATAAGTTTCCACTTCCTGGTTACACAAGGCACAGTTAACATCGTCGGTAATCCCCAGTTGTGCATCCTATCATGCATAGGCAGTCTTTGCATTACCGCTTTCTATTTTGCAAATGACATTTTGGGTTATTCACCCAATCCTAAATAATTTTTCTCCATTTTTGCTTCTGATGTTTCTTCCTGATTTCTACTCAAGCAGATTTTGTTAAGAAATCCATTTCGGTAGGTTTACAAGTCCACATGTCGTTTTCTCTACCGGCAAACAGAGGCATGAACTATAACTAGCTTTCTATTCTTGGTTAATTAGGATAGAGGCATAATTGCAATTCTCATCTTTTATTATCTCCTAAACTATCTTAACTAGACAAACACGCGTAGAATATGTATTTAGACCCAATTTATCAATCAAAGACTCACCTTGATTCCATGGATCTTGCCATAAATTAGTATCCCTTCCTCTAACAATTTCTTTGGTATTACATTTTGCATGTTTACGTTGAATTATCACAATAGCCTTCCATATGGCAGAGGCAATATTGTCAATAGCCATTTGCCAAAAGTTATCTCTAATATATCTTTTTCTCATCCATCCAGCCCAAAATGGTAACATTAATAATTTTCCATGCTTGTTTCATAGTGAAGACATCCCTCATACCCTTCATTATTCTCAGGCCTACTCCTCCTTCCTCTTTAAGTCTACACAGGTACTCTTATTTGATCTTGCGCAACCCACCTTAAAATCTGCACAAAACTTTTTGATGTGCACGTAAAAATGCATATTTTTACTTTCATATTTTATTTACTTTTATTTAAATAAATGAGCATCCTAGGGTATTTTACATGTTTAAACCAAAATTTAAATTGTTTTCAAATCATCATTTATTCATCTTCATTTGGGGGTTTTATTTTGTGTATGATTTGATTTGAAAAAAATTATTTGCACATTTTTATTTTTATTCGTAGGAAAAGGAGTGCAAATATGAAGATGTTTCATGGATAAATGCATGCATAAAAGTTGAAAACAAATAGAGAATAAAAATAAAAGGATTCATGCAACACGATGGAGCCCACATACACAATACTATAAGGTCCATAATTAAAAGCATATGCATATGTTAATGGAGGCATAAAGGCATGATGGTGGGGATTAATTATTTTCCTAATGATTACTTGGAGGTTACACTTTCTCAAGTGCATTTTAAGTATTCCCCTAAAATATGAATTAGGGTTTTAAGCATGTATAAATACCTCTTATGTTTCCTGTAATCTTCTTCTTCTTTTCATCCAACATTATGGCCACAAATCAAATTTAAATAAAAATTTCTTTCATAGTTTCTTAGCCTCGTTTTTTACTTTCATGCGATTTTTATTTTATGCTCTCTTTTCATGCAATTTTTATTTCATGTTTTCTTACTTAGTTTATGCTTCTCTTATTTCACATTAGTATCATAGATTTAATTCTTGTAATTATTTTAGTTTTATTTAATGCAAGTAGTTAGCTCTCTTTTATTTTAGTAAGCTCTCATTTTTCTTGTTTTCATGTTGAAATCATTTTATGTTAACATGTTTTCAAATATGAGTTGCTAAACCCCTTTAATTTAGCGATAATGAAGCTCCCATGAAACATATTAAATTAACATCATAATTTCATTTGTAATCTCTCTTTTATGCTTAATGGAAACTTTGAATGATGGTAGTTTATGTCTCTTTTTAGTGAATTTTGATAATCTATGTTGAGATTTCAAATAGGCTATGCTTATTCCATTTTAAACATAAACTATTTGATCATTTTCTTAAGTGATTTTGATGTGAACCTTAAGATAGATTCAAAATTTGATGGTCTATGTTACTAATTAATAGTAAATAGATCATGCTCAAAATAGATTTATTTTTAATTTCATGTCATGTTCACGAGAGTTGATAAGTGGGTTTGAATGGTGTGTTAGAGTTTGATGGTTTAAGTTGTACTATTTAATAACATAAATAAACCATACTTATAATAAATACATTAATTATTTCTACTTAGTATTTTAAAGAGAGGTTATAAATGAATTTTGTGTTGATTTATATGAACGATTGGAAGTAGATTTGACTCTAAATTACTCTTTAATATCACAGTTTTATTCACTTTTACTCTAGCTTATTCTCCACAATTTTCAAGTTTAAAACAAACTTCAAATCTTTGGGTTAATTTGATTGAGTATTATTAGAATTTAATTCATTCCCTACATATTGAACCATACTCGCATACGCACTATAATTGTATGTCGTGCGGTTTATAACGATTTTATATTTAATGATGGTTTTCTAATCGATAGAAATTTTGGTCGTTATCAAAAAAATTTTGGCACTGTTGTTAGGGAATTTGTTAAAGTTTTCTTACCACTTGGGGAAAAACTAAAATCCAAAACGAATTTGTCAATTTTCATCAATTCAGGGAATATTTTGAAAGATTTAAAGAGCTTTTGATAAAATGTCAATACCATAATTTCGAAAAATGGACTCTTTGCCAAATCTTATATGATGGACTAAAAAATAGCTCACAAACCACGCTTGAATCGATGTACCAAGGCAACTTTCTCATCCAACATCATGATGATGTTTGACAATTTCTTGAAAAATTAGCCGAAAAGTCGGCCTAATGGGAACGTTCTAACGAAAAATATATTTACTCACAATCGAGCACACACTGATAGGATTATCGTTGGCTTTGGAAGATAAAATTGATGTAATGATCAATAAATTCGACAAAGTTTTCTCATCCAACCAAATGTACTAAGCTGTCTAACCAATGTGTTATAAATGCAATGATCTGAATCACATTGATGATTGGCGTCCTAACTCGATGGAACAACTCAATGCTTTTAACAAGGTTAAGAGTGACCCATTTACTCCAACGTACAATCCTGGTTGAAGAAATCATCCTAAATTTTCATGGAACCAAAATACTTCCAACTCGAATTTGGTCCATCCCAATTTTCAAGAATTTCCTAGCCTTTTCATCTGTTCCAATATATTTTGAATTTGAATTTAATACCCTTTAGAAGTTATATGAGCTGGAAACCTTGAGCGCCTTCCTTCAAGACAATGTGAGAAAAGTTAGTTTCCTTATTGTAGCCTTTTGTTAAGTGCTAATCATTTGCATAACGGAAGGGTTTGCCTTTTCAAGTTTACTCTTCCACCAATTTGACGAGTATAGGACTATGGTCACTTATGGAGTTAGATAAGGTATTAATTTTTTATCAGATGGCATATTAATGCATCAACGTTAATAAGAGCTCTGTCCAATTTACATGATATTTCTTGCATTCACCGCTCCTCTATGTGAATTTCATGCCGCAGCTGATTGGCTCAATAAGTCCTGCCACCAATACACAATTGTTAAGTTCCTCTAGCCAGGATACATGCAATGCAAGTCCACCATTCTTCTCTTCGGCTATTAGAACTGCATTGAAATCCCTCATCACTAGCCAAGGTTCGTTAATTGAATTAGCCATTTTAACGATGATTGACCATAAGTTAATTCTGTGTGAAGCCAGGTTACTGGAAAACTCACTAGTGATGTAAAGAGTAAGACCACTAGTGTTAGAAGCTTTAACGGCGAGTTGCTGACCATCCTTTTCAATTAGGTCTAGACTCTAGATGAATTTATTTCAAAAAAGAAGGATACCGCCTTTCCCTCCTACATCATTGTTAGTATATAAACACATTCATGACCCATATATTCAGAGAAAAACTTGAGATTTTCATCATTAGTTTTCAATAAACTCAAAGTACAAGGTAAATGAAACCTTCTAGGGTTGTAGAGGTATAAATTGTGTATCATTTTTGAAACCTCTAATATTCCAACTTATTATGGACATGTTCGATTTGGAGGTGTGTATATATTTCATTAATTTTGAAACATATACTTGTATATTTACCCATATTTGCAAACAATGTATTGGAAACTGATGCATGTAAAAAAGGTGAATCTTTTTATTGTGATGTAAATCCCAGCGCATATACACATACACATTAACCATATACATAATTTTAAAAGTGTCACTTGCATTATACACACATGAGTGTTTTTAGGTATAATCATAAACGTGCCAAATAAAAATTTGGTCAAATCAAATGCAATAGGTCTAACTCCTAATTAAATGCATATTATCATCATTATGACCTAATAAATAACTTCCCATAAATTAACAATTTAATCCTCTATTTACCAAAATTATTAAAAAAATTAACTATTGCACACATAAACATATAAGAGTATATTTTGATATATCTATTTTATATAAATATCAAATTTATGAAGCTTCCTTTAAACAATTTAAATAAAATGAGATTTCATTTAAAACAATAATAGATTGAATTCAATAAACCCTTATAGACTTCATATGCCTAATAGATCCAAAATAAGATTATTATTTTTTTGAAATATATCTTTTCATCCGCTTCCAACTGGCCTGGTTCTTTCAACGATATCAGATCCATAATGGTCAATGTGGTCTAAATTAGCAAAGTTAGGACTAACAGCCTATCCATTCAATAGGTTTTCAAGAAAGGTAGCGTCAAAGTTGGGTTGTCAAATAACCAAGTACTTTGTCCTACCTGGCTACTAGCCTGGCCTGAAAAATGATGTAAGTATAAAAGTTATCCCCAATTTAAATGCCCAAATTGATTTTGGGCCTTGAGCTAATTTAATATGTTTTGAAAATTTAAAATTATATTTTAAATTTAAAAGTCAAGTTTAAAATTTCACATATAATAAATATTATAAACATTTCAAAATTGGTTCTGAAAGTTAATATATCAATTTCAGAATTTAGCTTAACTATTGAATTAATTTGGTTGATTAAATAAATAAATATATAAGTAAATAAATAAACTTACCTGATTAAATCAAAACATATATAATGAGATGTGTATATTAATCTTAAAATACTTAAGGTAAACAAAGATAAAATTTTGAATTTAATTAATATTATTTTATATGAAAATTTTTTTTTGATTAATTAAATATTAATTAATAAATAATATACATGTATAATGATATGTATATATAATTAATATAAATGTTATAGTCTATATTCATCTTTAAATTGTTAAGAATGCATGAAGTAAAATTTAATGGTTGAAATTTAAATTAAAAATCAAAATGTACACATATATTGATTTGTACACATAAGCAAACTATAAATATGATTGTTGATTAACTATCTTAAACAGTTTAAGAAGAGTAATATAAAATTTCAGATACCTTAAATAAATTAAATTAAATTAATTAAATATAATATAATTAATGAGATTAAAATTAATAGAATAAGTTTTAATTAACAAGATTCATGTATATATTATATAAGTAAATTAAGTTATAAAAGTTATAAATAAGTTGATACTTATATAAGTATATATGTATAAAATTAAGTGGAGCCGGAAAGAAACCCAAACGAGATTTAAGATGTTCCATTTGCTTAAAGTATGTAGTAGATCTCCAAGGTGAGGCCCGAGTCGGTTAGGTGGTGGACAAAGTTTAAAATGACTATATCTTCTAATCCGTATCTCAAACTGAGGGGCAATTTCGACCGAGGTGCATCCACTGACCTTAGGAACGTTCTACAAGTGCTTTGAGTATTTTTTTAACTATGCCAAAATTTCCCCTAATACTTTGCCTTTCCCTTGTGATTACATGATATCGCATTTATTACGCACCTTCCAACCGTTTCTATGTTCCTAGATGTATTTTCATATTCACTACACCGTGGGTTAAAATGCCCACAATAATTGCCCCCCAAAGCATAATTTTGTAGAATACAAAATATGCTTTCTTTCATCCAAAATCATCTTTATTTTTCATGCAGCGGTTATCCCAAAACCCTAATATATATACACGCACTTGCACACACACATAAATATCCTTATTCCCGTCTTTTCTATAAGCTTTTCGCTACTGGTACATTGCGGATCGCCTTGCTCGCTCGAAGGAAAGGTTGTTAACTATTCCAAAACATCTTTTATCTTATGACGTTTGTAGCTCACGATTTCTTGGTAATATAGTTATCTAGCATGATTTCCTATTGGTTCTCATCTTTATTCGGTAGGGAGCCACTCTCTCTAGTTCAACCTCCTTTCCCCCAGGTATTAAAGGTCATGCATTGTCACAGAATGTTCTGATTACTTCAAAGTGCTTTAGGGAAAGTGATATACTATGGCTCCATGGTATGTGGATTCAACGATGTAAATTATGTTGCATTGACTTCGGTTTGCCTGATTAAGATTAGTAGTCATTATGTATTTTTCCTACACAATCATGAAGTTATTCCACTGATGACTCCTTCATAATTACCATGCATACTTGTATGGATAATCACTACAACAGCTTGCTAGGTCAGTAGTCTCTGTTGAAGTTTTGGACATAGATTGATCCTAAACTTGTGCGATGAAGCCTATCTTCTTTTGATGTTTATGTATTGTCGCGTCTGATATTTATTTACGTCATATTCTCCTTTTCCCACGTAAGTGCTTACAGGAGCACACATGTATTCTACGGTAATACGTACATATGTTTTTCATTCTTGTCCAGTAATCATGATATGTTTGTTCCATATGGTTGTTAAGTTTTCTCATCTTATTAGAAACCTTTTCATTGCACCCAACATACTTGTATGGGATCAACCACCATTAAGTTCGACAGGGTAAGCCATTTCTGCCAAAGTGTCACGGAGTATGAGATTCTATGCTTTGGAAGTAATATTGTTTGTGCTTTGCTGTTAGCCAGATCTATGCTTGATGCTTTCCCTAGCTCCCACTGATCAGGATTAGTTGTTGCAATTTGTTTGTATGCTACCTTACTTAGCCATTAGCTTATTAGCAAAATTTTTATTACTTCCTTTCATACTTACAGGGTCCATTATTGACATAGTGAGCATAATTGTGAAGTAGTAATGTATAATTCTGTAAGCTCTTCCAATAGCTCTTCCATTGCCCCCGACATATTTGCATAGGATCAATCATTGGCAAGTTTAGCCAGATGAACAATCTGTGTGAAGTCATACTCCATTATTTTGTAAGATCTTTTGATATTCTTCCCTTTGCTGCCATGTGTACTTGTGCAGGATTATTATCGAGTTCGGTAGATCAAATCGTAGATGAAATTGAGTCAATCACAGCTAACGCCTGTCCATCACCTTAGCTATGGCATTCATAATAATCCATGTATAATCAAGAGGTATAATGATTTTATGCATTACAAGCCATTCTAAACACCGCCGAATCTATTAAGCCAAGGATGAAAGCTCCATTTTTCAAGTCCTTATAGACAAAATACAGTCCCTCCTAGATCAGGTTGTGTGCCCTTGGTTTAAGGAATATCCACTTTAGCATAAAGGCCCCTTCGTTGAGTAAGCGGTGTTTAATCTTAGATCTGCATTGCTTGGTTATCCTTCACTTATGTGCCTCAGCTTTTAGAGTAGTCTCATCATGCTTCTAAAAAATAAAATCCAATGGCTTATTCAGCAATCCCTCATTCTCATTCAAGTCATAATGAATCTTCCTATGTGATAGCACTGCTGCTTTCGCTGGTATGATTGCTTCCGATCCATAAGCCAAGAAGAGGGGGCATGTCCCATCGTCAACTTGAAAGAGTTGTATTAGGCCCACGATGCCAAAGGAAGCCCGTCCACTTATGCTCCTTTTATCATTTCTAACTACTTCTTTATAAGGATCTTCAGAACTTTGTTGAACACTTCCACCTTTTCATTAGCCTATGGGTAAACTACTGTAGAAAAGCTCTTCATTATTCCAGGCTGCAAATAGAAGCCGATAAACTCCTTGCTATCAAACTGCAATCCACTATTCAAAACGATTTGAAGGGAAAAAATTTACCTGCATATCACATTCCTAACAATAAAGAAATTTATAACCTTAGTTGATAACGCTTAGTAAATGGTTTGGCTTCGGCCCACTTAGTAAAGTAGTCGACTGCCATTACTGCATACTTAGCTCTGCTCTTGGCCATTGGAAATTATCGACCATATCTATTCCCTAGACTACAAAGGGCCAGGGGCTGACCTTGTAAGTTAGTTCAGTTGGTAGTAACCTTGGATCATGAGATTCTCTTTTTTAGGGACAACCCCATAGTGTGGTCTGGTCAACTGCCTTGATGTATGATGTCCAATATTTTCTTAGCTTCTCTAATAGTCATTTCTCCTAGCAATGGGTTAGTGAAAACTCTTTTGTATAGGATGTCATCCACTATGGTAGCCCGAGTTGCCTTGCGCGTCACTTCCATGGTTCATACTGGTTTTAAGGGTGAAGATTTTACTAGGACCAACCCAAAAAGTGATCCATTTCCTAAGCTAATGAATTTTTCCAAATCGTCGACATCTTAATTTTCCTCCAGTGAGGTATGCTTAACCATATAGCATTCTTGCACATCAAGAAAAGCCTTCACCCTTTTTATTTTTTAAGTATTATGCAAAATGTTCTCCTTTGACATAGAACTCCCAAAGTTCTTGATTCACATGCATTTGCATGTCGTTATCTATACATGTTGTCTTGATTTCTTGTTCTTTTACTATTTCCAATCCTGTTATTAATGTATTGTACTATGTCGTTCAGCTTAGCCTATAACGTAAGAAGTCTATCTAAACTGTAGGGTCAAGAACATTCGTTCTTGACCATTCATTAGTATTTTCTCTCATTTTCATGGGTTTCTTATTGTCAAATGGCATGGCGTGATTATGTCTGAAGTATTTCTATTAAATACCAATCAAAATTTGTCCATTAAAGAAAGCTATACCTTTGCATTACTGTCTCCGCATTCTATAATGGCATTCGGTCTCTATGCTATCATGCTTCATCTTCATATGAAGTTGACTCTGTCTCTGGGGCTTTTTGAAAAGATTATGCTCCACCATCTCCAGAGATATCCGGTCTTGCCTATGGAATAGGTCAGAATTGCACTCCACTATCTCTGGAGGAGTAGAACCTAGTCTCTCATTGTCTTTTATGGAGTTGAACCCTGTCTTCGGGCTAGGAAGTTTATGATCCACAATCTAATTACTCCATTATTCACAATTTTTATGCATATCAATCTCTAGATATCTAGTAGGAGGATATGCTCCTATGTCTATGGGGGAATCCGACACTATGACTTAGAGTGTGGTGTATACCCTTCTTCTACAAGGACTCAATTCTATCGAAGTGCTATAGTCTATAGTTTATGGCACTCTCACTGTAGTTACCTTAGGTTATAGCCTAGAGCATACCGAGGAGTGGTCTCATAACCCCAAATCTCATGGAAAGTGCAATATTTGTGGGTTCTTATATCTACTGCAGTTGACTCTCTGGTTCTTGATTCACCGTAATTCAAGCTTTCTCTCGGAGCATGATAGATTCTTTCTGGAGTCTGTGTAAGCCATGAACACGGAAACTTCCCCTGTCTTCCAATGTATTTCGTTTCTTTAGTCCTATTATCCATATTTCAGATAACCCCTTCCTAAGGCTTTTCGTCTCCAACCTAGTTGACATTTTTCAGTCTTTCCTTGATATTGAATCTTTCAAGCGCATAAAGTCATTGTCCCAATTGTTAAAGTCGCCCAAATTAGTAGTTAATATTTTCCACAAGTTCCCTATAAAACTCTGTTTTCCTGTTAATTTCCTTAAACAATGCCATAAGGACAGTCTGTCTATTAAGTTGATGTACAACGACTACTATAGTGATGAACCTTGCAACATAGCTCCATAAATTTTCTCTCCTTTTGTTGAATACCCAAGAGTTAACGGATCAATGCTCAAAACAACTAAACCAAATAGCTGCTCGATCTAATAAGAACGGAAGAAAGAAATGGTATATTACTTCGTTTGTGGCTCAACTGCCTCCATATGTTGAATGTGGTGCCTCAAATGTGTTCTAGAGTTGGATTTTCCAACATGTGGTTCCACAATCATTGCCTTAAAATCTAAGGACAGACTCAGATTTTCAAAGTGAATAAACTACGATTCATCCTGTCAACTCTGGTCTCTTTCTCTACATGCCCAACGCTCGATGCATTAGCCTAGAAAATCTCTCCTCTACTACCGGAATGGTTCCTTTAGTTTCTTGGTGGGCCACATCGTGGCCCCCATGCAATGGATTAACCACCCTTGTACCAGTCAATATGAATTCAAATCGTCCCATTTTGGTAGCCAAGTGTGTGTTCTAACATTAGCACTGACTTCTGGTGAGATATCCTCCTATGGTCCGACATAGGCAATACCATTAGTTTGATACTGATTAGTTCCGCATAGGTCCGATTAGTACAATCACTAGCAGGTTCGATTTATGGAAGTCCATATTTATATTGCTCCTTTCTACCTTGCTTTCTCCCTTGCATCCACTCTTGATGGGTTGCAAACAAAATTCTAAACTTGATCTATTTGGAACTGCGTTGGTGTTGCCTGCTATATGAGTCTAAGGAATGCATCCATTATCTCTAGACACTTAGCTAGGAAAGAATCTTCTGTACTTTCCATCATCATTTGCAGTCACGCCATTAGACTTTTCTCTAACTCAAGTTTATATATTGGGATATCTCTCTGATGTAGCAACTTCGAACCTGATTAATTTTGCACCCGCATAGATGAACTCCTCCAACATGGTTGGTTCCTCCTCTGTCAATCTTCTAGCAAACTTTGTTCTACGATGCATTCCACTATACAAGTTATCAAGGAAAACCTCTCATCTGTTTTTTGATTTCTAGTTGTTGCAGCATTAAACTGGGATAGGCACCGCCATGTCATCTCATCTTCCTTCTGCTTAACATTAGATAATGAGTATCCATTCTTTAGTTGTTCAATATGTATCCAGGTTGACTTATAGACTCTCATTTAACATCACGTAAGAATGAATTGATCTTAAGGGTAAAACACAAAACCACATAATGGCTAAGTCTGGCAAAAATAGAGGAAAGCACTTGCACAAAACTTCCTCTATAGCCCCGCTCATGAGCATGTGCTAGGTATACTATTGTAAATGCACTATGAGATCGGTTAGTCCTTGATATGGTTCCATAATAGGCATCGTGATGTCTTCGAGGTTCTAGGTAGTCCTATCTTTAGGGAGAAGGTACTTCTCAACCAAGCTTTGAATTCTTACTCCAATTGTTCACATTGAATAAATTATTTAATAATTCAACCCATCTTAACGTCTAGTTCGGGTGATTGGCAATGATAGCTCGACCATTTCTTTCAAAGGAAATGATTTCTTTCATTCTCCTTATTGATGGTTTGATCTTCAGCTACGAGCACAGTTATGGCTCTAAAATTGATCCCAGAGTTCATTTTATCCTTTACTGACCATAATTTCAGTAAGGTAATGAGTCGTGTTTGCTGTAGCTACCCCCAGTTCAACATCACCCCAATATAATTATAGTTTGGCACTAAACTACTTTCTCGAGGATAGCTTTAGGCTAAACTCTTGCTCATTTCATCCCTTAAGCATTCCTTCTTCTATCTCTTTTACTTTCTTAATCATATGCTTTGCCAAAGTGCGACTCTGTCTAACTTTCAAATCCCCTAGATTAGGATCTTTCTTGTGTTCCAGTGTTCTGACCAATATTTTATGGTTGTCCTAAGCATGTCATAAGTTGCTCCATCATTGCATGTTGTGGGGAAGCGAAACATTTGTTTTGTGTAACCATATCTCAATCCAGGCCGCCTTTGGTAATAACGTCGGCTAGCACTAGAATGCTTGTTGAATGATCATCCTGATTAGCAGTTTTTTGATTGGATGTGCTAGTGTTTCTTGCATTCCCGTTGATAGCACCGACCTAATTATTTTATCTCAAAGGCATGTTGAGAATCATCTCTCAATGAAATATCCAAAATGTTTGCATAAAAACTACGAGAACATCTACAATCTATATATTGTAGAGTTGTGGATACAAGGTGTATAACAAAGCTATTTTATTTGTGTTATGATTGTTTTTCAAAGAGTGGATCACATATAGATTATTCAAAAAGTAAAATGCAGGACGTAAAGAACAAAAGGATTTATAGTGGTTTGGCCAGAATATGCCAAAGTCCACTATCTATTTTCATTATCCTTTATATAGATCTTTAATCAAATGCTTCAGGTACAAAATATGATTATATGTTGCTTAATAGAAAGTAAGATATAGACCTAAGGAAATTTGTTCTGCAACTTCTCATTAGCTATTCCTATTCATATATTCCTACTTGCCTATTCCTGTTCGGTTGTTCCTGTTAGCCTATCCATGTTCGGTTGTCTCTACTTGGCTGTTCCTACTAGGAAGTTCTTGTTACGTTGTTCCTATTAGACAGTTCCTATTAAGCTATTCATGCTAGCCTATTCCTGGCTTTCTCTGATTTGTACTCCATCATGGCTAGAAGCTTTGGTATTTATAGAAGTGCAGGTATAGGGATGTCACGTTGATAGGATATGCAATTTCCCTGTATAAGATGCTTGTTTCAGTTATTTACATATATAGAAGATACGCTTCCGAACTTCCATATTTAAGATTGCATTCATGTATATGCTCTATGAGGTTCATTGGTAGTTGTCTCAGTGGTGCTTAGTTTAATGGTCATGTCATGGTTCAACCATGCTCGGGTTCGGTAGTACGCTATCGAATAAGATTCCGTGTTTGGTAGGTTGTGTTTGGCAATGTTTGGTTCAACGGTGCCATGATTCGGTTATGTCGTGGTTCGGTGATTCTTTTGTTCGATAGTGCCTTGGTTAGGTTGTGCCTTGGTTCGTTGACGCTTTGTTTTATCCAAAATCATCTTTCTCATTCGATTGTTATCTCGAACCTTAAATATCTATATCCTTATTCCGGTCCCTTCTGTAAGTTTTCCACTACTAGTATGTTATGGAGCGCATTATTCACTCAAGGGAAAGCTTGTTGACTATTCTTAGACATCTTTTATTAGTATGACATTTGTCGCTCGCACTTTCTTGGTAGTAGAGTCATCTAGCATGATTTCTTACTCAATCTCATCTCTTTTCGGTGGGGAGTTTCTCTTTCTATTTCAACCTCCTTGTCCCAGAGTCCTAAGGAAAATGCATTGTATTATGATTGTTCTGAGATTAACAAGGTACCATAAGGAAAGAAATATATAATGGTTTCATGTATGTGGACTTAACGATGTGTATTTTGTAGCATTGACTGCAGTTTGGCCAATTAAGACCGGTGGTTGTGATGTATTTTTACAATTTGATTGCCGACCTATTACTGATATAAGCATGGCTTTCTTGAATTCTCATATCGTTGTTGGAAGCTTTGGTTTTTATAGGAGTGAAAGCATAGGGACGTCAGGCTAATAAGATAGGCAGCTTCCCTATATAACATGCTCAGTTCGGTTATTTCCATATATAGAAGATTTGCTCTAGAACTCTCACATATTCAAGATTGCTTTTCCATATATGCTCTGTTTGGTCCAATGGTAGTTGGCTCGATGGTAGTTTTCTTAGTGATGGTTGTTTTTATGGTACTTGGTTTGGTATTGCCAAGATCGATGGCTTGCTGGATCAGTAATAGTTTATTTTTGATAGTTGGTTGGCTTGATGGTCTCTGATTGCCGAATATAAATCCTTGTCTGATAGCTTCATTACCGAAAAAGAAATCTTGTTCGATACCTCTACCGCCAAATGGGGATTCCTGTTTGGTAGTTGGACCACCAGACATGAATCTCATTCCGGTAGTTTAATTACCGAATAGGGGAGTATGGTGTGATTTCCCAACCTTTTCCCACACTTCCATTTGCCATACTTCAGAAGTTTGTTGCCTTTTCATTTGGGGACGTTAGACATTATGATGATGGTCCACTCTTCAACCACTACGATGCTTGCTTGATCTATCAGGATCCAATATAACCATTATGGGTTGTTAGATTCGTAATTGGCAAAGCTTCAATGTCGCAAATCTTACGGACGGTCTACTACAACTAGTTTTTGGATGGTAGACTAGATTATTGAATGCGATTAGATAAGGGTGAGATAACTCCTTTCTGTTCAGAAGTGCTCTAGAGATTTGGTTAGGAATGATTTTGCGAGGCAAGGATTAGGTCAGGTGATCTCTAAGCCTAAGCTTGTCTGCCATTATTGCTCATCCATTGCCCCTCTAGTTGTGCTCATCTATAAAGTATTTGTAAGTGTGAGGTTGGATAAAGACCTGTTAGATAGTAAATGATTAGGTAGTAAATGGTTAGGTTTCCTACCAGACTACTTCCATGTTTTATAAAAATAATGTGCTTACCCAAAGTCAAATTCCTAACCGCTTCATTAAAGCTTGACGCTCAACCACTTGTGCTAAACATCTCCTTTTATCATGACTCCTTCATTTTAAGTCAGAATTAAATGAAACTTGGACCAATAGCTTCATAAAATTGAGTAGAATATTCTAATGCCTTTGATTGTTCCATTTGCTCGAAGTAAGTAGTAGCTCTCAAAGGCGGGATCCAAGTCGGTTAGGTGGTGGACAAATTTTAAGACGATCATATCTTCTAATCTGTAGCCTAGATTAAGATGCGGTTTTGACCTAGGTGCATGCCCTAAACTTAGGAACATTTTGCAAGTGTTTTGATTATATTATTTGACTATGCCAAATTTGCCCCTAACACTTTGCCTTACCCTTGTGATTACATGATGACACCTTTGTTATGCACTTTCCATCCATTTCTATGATTCTTGACATCTTTTAGTGTTCATTATGATATGGGCGAAAATGTCCTTAACACTTGCCCCCTAAGCATACTTTCATAGAATACAAAGTATGCTTTGTTTCATACCGTCTTTCTTTCTCATGCAATGGTTATCTCGGTCCTCGAATATCTACATCCTTATTCTTGTACTTTATATATGTTTTTCGCTACTAGTATGTTGCAAAGCACCTTGTTCACTTGGAGGAAAGCTTGTTGACTGTTCCAACACAACTTTTATCAGTATGACATCTGTAACTCATGCTTTCTTGGTAGTATAGTCATCTATCATGATTTCCCACCTGTTCTCATCTCTTTTCAGTGAGGAATTTCTCTTTCTACTTCAACCTCCTTGCACCCCGGGTCCTAACAATCGTGCATCGTCTTATGAGTGTTCTAAGAATATAGAGGTGCCCTAGTGAAAGGAATATACAATGGTTCCATGGTACGTAGACTTGATGATGAGTATTTTGCTGCATTGAATGTAGTTTAGCTAATTAAGACTAGTGGTTGTGATGTATTTATTTTTCCTACATGATCGCCATGTTATTCCACTAGGGACTCATTCATTAGTAACATGCACACTTATGTAGATCAACCACCAAAATGTTAGGCAAAGTAAATGGTTTCTGCTGAAATGTTGAATGTGGTTTGATCATGCACTTGCGTTATAAAGGTAATTTTCTTTCAATGTTTAGGTATTATTGCATTCAATATTTATTCATGTCTATATTCTCCTTTTTTCGGCAGTAATCTTGATATGTTGGTTCCACATGATTGCTAGGTTTTCTTGTTCCGTTAGCAACTTTTCTCGTCGCTATCGTGCATATTTGTATGGGATCGATCACCAACAAGTTCTGCAGGGTAATCAATTCATGTGCTTTGATGTTAGCCTGATGTATGGTTAATGCTTTCCCTAGCTCACATTGATCAGGATTGATTGTTGCAATTTTCTTGTATAGTAACCTTGATTAGCCATTAACCTGTTAGGAATCTTTTTGTGCTTCCTCGTATACTTGTGCAAGGTTCATCACTGATAAATTCGACATGTTGAATATACATGTGAATCAGTTACGTTCTATTTTATTAGATCTTGTAGCAGCTCTTCCTTTCCCCGACATATTTGCACAAGATCGATCGTTGGAAAGTTTGGCTAAACGAGCAATCTCTATGAAGACATTCTCTATCTTTCCATAGGCTCTTTTGATAATCTTCCTACTGCTACCCCCATGTACATGCGCAAAATCAAGCATTTCAAGTTCGGTAGGGCAAGAGACCCTTAATGGAATGCTTTATCATCGCTACCTTTCACATGATCAATTACTGTCATGTTTTGTTAGGTGAGCGATCTTTGGTGGAGTGTCTTTGTAATCTAGTCTTGTGTGTCCTTGTTGGCTTCCAGATTCTTTATCTTGGGTTTGAGCGAATTCATCTATATTGTTAGGCGAGAATACCTGTTGTACCCAAACAATTAATTCTAGAGGCTGATTGTCAACAAAGAACTACCCAATTGATGGTTGTCGGACTAACCTTAGGATAATCAAGCACGCCATTGCCGGCAAGAAGTTTGAGGGTCGATCGTCGAGGTGAACCAACTAGATGGTAGTCATTTCCCGAGCATTGGTAAGTTGGGTTCTAAACAGCCAACCAAAGTTGGGAGCCGATCACCAATGGTGAATACCCAGTAGGGTTACTCGGGCTCACCATTGCCAGTAAGAAGTTTAAGGTCGTTTATCAATGGTGAACACCAAGTTAGGGTTAGCCCTGTTCACCATTGCCTACCAAAGGTTGGGAGTTAGTTTTCAATGGTGAACATACAGTTAGGATTACTCTGGTTCACAATTGCTAGCAAGAAGTTTAGGACAAATCTTCAATGGTGAACACCCAGTCAGGTTACTCTGATTCACCATTGTTAGTCAAAGGTTTGGATCCAACCATCAATAGTGAACACCCGGTTACGGTTACTCTGGTCCACCATTATCGGCCAAAGGTTTGACGCTAATCATTAAGGGTGAACACCCAGTCAAGGTTACTATGGTCCACTATTGCCTGCCAAAGGTTTGGGATAGATTATCAATGGGGAACACCCAGTCAAGATTACTCTGGTTCATCATTGCCTGTGAAAGATTTAGGGCCAATTATCAGTGGTGAACGCCTAGTCAAGGTTACTCTAGTTTACCATTGCCAGCCAAAGATTAGGGCCAACCATCAATAGTAGACACGCAGTTAGGGTTACTTATGTTCACCATTACCGGCCAAAGGTTGAGGCCGGTCGTCAATGAAAAACAACCAGTCAAGGTTACTTTGGATCGTCATTGCCAGCCATAGGTTAGGATTGATCATCAAAGGAGAACACCCCATAAAGATTACAATAGTTCATTACAACCAAACAAAGTTTTAGGGTTGATCATCAACAAAGGACTGCCCGTTTCGCGATCTTTTCCTCATCATTCGTAAATCGGGTTCACTATTGTCCGCCATGATTTGTCTAAGCGTTCTATGATGTGTAAGAGTTGGTTGCCCTAGTATGCAGTGTCCTTTCCTGTATAATTCTTAAAATCGAGAACTTTATTTATCATAGGATGGTTATTCTTATGGTGATTTGGTAGAACTGATCGTTTATTATGGTTCAGCGCACCTTATCCATGGGGTTTTGTAAGTCCGTGCAGATTGACAATACACCAACCCATAATCCATGTGGCTGCAATAGTTAACGTGAAAAAATGAAACAAAGGTTTTGAGCATTCCATGTTTTCACGGATTCTACTCCTTTGACAGCAATGAGAACGTAGGCTCCATTCCCTAGATCCGTGCTAATAAAATATGGTCCTTCCTTGATTAGGTCAAGTATACACAGCCAAAAGGAAAATTGCTCTAGGACTGGGTTTCCTTCCTTTAGTGGACGAGCTCTGTCCAAGAGTTGCATTATTTTACAACTTTTTTCCAAAGGTTTGCGGCATTCGAAGCAACCGCGTCCCGCTTCTCCTTAATTAGATCCAATGACATGCTTAGCAAATCCTCATTCCCCTCTAAGTCATAGTGGATTATCCTATGAGATAAAGCTATAATTTCGATGGGAAGCATAACCTATAATTCATAAGCCAAGGCAAAAGGGGTATGTCCTATTGTAGTTTTGTAGGAAGTGCAATATGCATAAAGTCTAATGGTGGCTCATCCATTGAGCTCCCTTATCAATTTCCAAAAGCTTTATTATAAGCGTTTTCAAAATCTTATTGACTTCTTCAACCTATCCATTGGCCTACGGGTGAGGCATTGTACAAATGCTTTTCCGGATTCCGCGTTGTCGATAGAAGTTAGAGAGTTCCTAACTATCAAATTGCCATCTATTGTTCGAGATCATTTGGAGTTGGACTCCATACCCAATAAAGTAATTTATAGCTACTACATTAGAAATTCTCCATTCAGATTGATGCCTATGAGATTTCCTTTTCTAGGCTTTAACCACTAATATGGTCACCTCGACTGCCTTGATGTACGTATCCACTATTTCCTTAGCCTCTCCGACGGCAATGCAACTTAGTAGCGGGTTATTGAAAACCTTTCTATATAAAATGACATCATATACGGTGTACCAAGTTGCGTTGCACGTCACCTTCCCTGCTTCATTCCTAATTAAGGGCAAAGTTTTCTATACTATGATCAACCAAAAAGGTAATCCATTTTCTAAGCCAATAGTTTTTCCAAATCATCAACATCTTGATTTTCCTTCTTTGGGATATGCTAAACCACATAGTATTCTTGCATATTAAGCAAATCCTTCACCTTTTCTCTTTAAAGTAGTATGCTAACCTTTCTCCTTTGACAAAAAACTTGCAAAGTGCTTGATTTGGAGCCAGTTGCAAGTTTTTGTGCATACATAGTATCTTAATTCCTAGTTATTTTGCTATTTCCGATCCTGCTATTAGTGTATTGTACTCTGGTCTTCGGTCCAACCTTTAAGGAAAGAGCTACATCTGACCCATATGGGTCAAGAACATCCATTCTTGCCCACTTATTAGTGTTTTTCTCGCTTACACTAGCTTTACATAGTCAAGTTGCATCGTGTCATTATGCTTCAAGTACTTCTTTAAATATCATTTGAAATTTATTCATCAAAGTAAGTCAAACCTTTACATTTTTATCCCCACCTTCTACGAGGGTATTCAGTCTTTATAGTATCATGCTTCATATTCATATGAAGTTGACTTTGTCTTTAGGTCTTTTTGAAAAGATTATGCTCCACCATCTCCAGGGATGTCTGGTCATGCCTATGGAATGGTTCAGAATTACATTTCCTTATCTCTGGAGGAGCTGAACGTGGTCTTCCATTGTCTTCGATGGAGTTGAACCTTATCTCAGGACTAGGAAATTTAAGTTACATTTTCTAATTATTCCATTCTTTATAATTTTCATGCATACTTATCTCTGGACATCTAGTAAGAGGATATTTTTGATGTCCATGGGGGAATCAAACATCATGCCCTAGAGTGTGGTTTATACTCTTCTTTCGCTAGGACTCAGTTTCATCGAGGGATCAGTCTATAGTTTATGGAATTCTCACTAGAGTTATATTAGGTTTTTGCCTAGATTATATCCGTGAAATTTGTCTAGATTTGATTGTCTCATGAACACAAATCTCATGGAATATGCAGTACTTCCCAGTTCCCATATCTGCTATAGCCGACTCTTTAGTCCTTGATTCACTATATTCCATGGTTTCTAGTAGTGACGTAGATTCTTTAAGGAGCCCCCACAAGTTATGAATGTGGAAACTTTCCTAATATGCTAAAGTGTTTGCTTTCTCTGGTCCTCTTATCCATCTTTCGTATGTCATTATCTTGAGGCTTTTTATCTCTGACCCGGTTGACTTTGTCCTAAGTCCTCCAAGTTGGAGGTTGGATTCTTCTTTATTTCCTTGTAAAACTCCATTTTCCTATTAATATCTAAAGAAACATGCACGTGGAAAATCCATTTATTAAGTTGTCGCATAGCAGACTTTATAGCGCTAAATTATGCAAGATTATTACATAAGTTTTATCCGTCCTTTTTCTTGATATCCAAGTGTTCACTGATTAGTGCTCCAAATGACTAAAATGGATAGTCTCTAAGTATGACACGAATAAAGGAAAGCAATGACATCTTCTCCCTTGACGGCTAAAGCATATGTTTGAATGTAGCGCTTCAAATTTGTTCAAGGGATGGCTTTTTCCAATGTTTTATTTCATAACCAGTGTCTTAAAATCAGGAAGTGGACCGCATATTGCTAATTTTGGAGTGAACTGACTATGGTTCATCCAGTCCAACTTTGGTCACTTGCTCCTCTTGCATAACAATCAATGCATTATCCAAGTAACTCGCTCTTCCACTACTGGATTACTTCTTTAGGTTGCTTGGTGGGTCACGCTGTGCTCCCTGTGCAATGGGTCAACCACCTATGTATCTATATGAACTTAGGCCGTCCCATTTTGGCAACCATGTGCATGGTTCCAACATCAATATTGATTTCTAGTGAGACATCCTCCCTTGTTCCAACATGGGAAATGCTAACTAGTCCTACATCGGTCAGATTTGGTTCGAGCCCTAGTCAGTTCAGTTTATGTAAGTCCAAATATCGACGGCTCCAACCTGCTTACTCCACTCCCTTGAGTTCATTCTGGATGTGTTATAGACAGAAGTTCAGACTTGATCTCTTTGGATAAAATTTTCCATCATCATTTTCAGTCGTTACTAAACTCTTCTCTAGTACCTATACCAGGTTGTCTTTCTCATGCATCACATTCCAACCTCGTATACTTTATAGGATCATAGATGAACTCCTCTAACGTTGTTGCTTTCTCCATTGTCGATCTCTTATAATAATTCTTTCCCGTGTGCACTCCGTTATAAAACTCATCAAGTGAACTTTTCATCCGTATTATAAATTCCAACTACTGCAGCATTAAACTAGGATAGTTACTGTTGTAGCGAATCACCTTCCCTTTGCTTCACATCATAAAATGAGTATCCATCATCCAATTGTTCTATATATACCAGAAATTGACTACTAACTTCTCCTTTAACATCGTGCATGAATGAATTGATCCTAGGGTAAACCACAAAACCAAAAGTGCTAAGTCTGGTAAGAATAGAGGAATGCACTTACACAAGGCTTCCTTTGTAGCTCCACTTATCAATATATGTCGGGCATACCATTATAAATATACAATGAGATCGGTAAGCCCTTAATATGGTTACATTGTAGGCATCCTAAAATATTCATGATTCCTAATAGTCCTACCTCTAGGGAAAAGGCATCGTTAAGCTAAGATCAAATTCCTCACTCAACTTGTTCACATTTGAACAAATTGTTTAATGATTCGAGCCATCCTATCCTCCAATTTGAGGGACTAACAATAATAACTCGGCCTTTCCATTTAAGGGATGGTTTCTTTCATCTTCCCCATAACAACTTGATCTTTAGTTATATATATGGTTACAGCTCCAAGCTTGGCCCCAGTTATCATTTTGTCCTCCATTGACCAAAATTTCGATGAGGAAATGAGAAGATTTTGATGCAGCTAGCCCAGGTTCGGCATCATCCATGTCTAGTACGATGTCGAACCGCTACCTAAGTCTATCTTTGGGATAAACTCTTACTCATTTCATTCCTTTAACATTCCTTCTTCAAGCTCTTATACTTTCTTGATCAGATTCTTTGTCAGAGTATGGCCCCTTCATCTTCTAGATCCCCGAGATTGGGATCATCCATATGTTCAAGTGTTGTGACCAATAGTTTGAGGCTACCTCAAGCGTGTCATAAGTTGGTCCACCATTACTTGCTGTTGGGCAGCGAAACATTCTTTTAGCTTGGCCACAACTCTATACAAGTTTCCTTTGGTAATTACCTCTACTAGCACCAAAGCGCTGATCATACTTATTAGCAGTTGTCTATTTGGGCATGCCGGTATTCCCTGCATTCCCGCCGTAGCACCAATCTGAATCTTTGATCTCGAAGGCATGTTGGGAATATGTTCTCAATGAAAGAACAAAAAGTGTTTGCACAAAAAGTGGAAAATACCTTTATCTATTTATTGTAGAGCTGTGAATATAAGGTATATAAGACTGTTTCATATTTGTATTATGATTTTTTTTAGAAAGTAGATCACATATAGGTTATGCAGAAAGTAAATTGCAATAAAGTACAGAAAACAAAGATTTATAGTGGTTTGACCAAAATGTGCCTACATCCACTATCTATTTTCATTATTCTTATCATAGATCTTTGATACAATGCCTGAGATATAAAATATAATGATCTATGGTTCAATAAAAAGTAAAATATAGCCCAAAGAAGTCTGTTCGGCTATTATTGTTTGCCTATTCTTGTTTTTTATTCTTTCATGCCTATTTCTGTTTGGACGTGGTTATTCCTGTTAGCCTTTCCCTTTTCCGCTGTCTATGTTAGGCAGCATCTGTTAGGTTGTTCTTGTTAGGTTGTTCATGCTAGGAAGTTCCGGTTAGGCTTTTCCTATTAGGCACAATTCTTGTTATGTTGTTCCTGCTTGGTTAGTCCTAGCTTTCTCTGACTTGTCCTACATTACTGATGAAAGCTTAGCTCTTTATAATTTTATCATTATTGCTGGAATCTTCAGTATTTATAGGATTGAAGAAACAGGAAGGTCAAGTCGATAGGATTGG
The DNA here is from genome assembly GCA_030765085.1 of Allium cepa. NCBI lineage: Eukaryota > Viridiplantae > Streptophyta > Magnoliopsida > Asparagales > Amaryllidaceae > Allium > Allium cepa. The sequence continues at coordinate 619,725,901 of CM060932.1, forward strand.
CAGTTTCCCTATATAACATGCATAGTTTGGTTATTTCCATGTATAGAAGATACGCTCTAGATTTTCCATATACTCAAGATTTCCTTCCCATGCATGATCTTTTTGGTCTGGTGGTAGTTGGCTCGGTTGTAGTTAGCTTGCTGGTACATGTTCATTCGACGGTACCTTGGTTTGGTATTGCCTTGATTGGTGGTTTGTTGGTTTGGCAGTACTTCTGGTTTAGAAGGTGATTGGTTCTGTGGTTCTTCGAGGGCCAAATATACATCCTTATTCAATAGCTTCATTACAGAACAAGAAATCTTGTCCTGTACCCCAAAAACCAATAGGGATTCCTGTTCGGTACTTGTACCACCAAAAAGGAATTTCGGTCCAATGGTTTGACTATTGAACAAGAGAGTATGGTATGATCTTAATGCCTTTTCGCACACTTCCACTTGCCTTACTTAGGAGCATCTTGCCTCTTCCTTTATGGTACTTAGACAATATGATGATACTCCTTTTATAACGACCTGGTATTTCGAACCGTTCAAATCGACAATCACCCACTCATGTCAGACTTGAATTGCTCAAAACAACAGATTGTTAATTTATATTTGGCAAAACTTAGCATATATAGTAAATAAAATCAATCACAAAATCACAGACACGGGGTAATAAAACAATAAACATTGGAATAGATAAATAATAGTTCATGAAGCTACTATATGAACATCAGAGTCTAAAACAAGATACAATAAAAATCTCAAAATACAACGCAGTCTCAAATACAAAAGCAGATGACAAGTCTGAACATAAACAACTAGAATAAACTGAAATAACAAAATAGCTATGTTAATGAAGATAGATCCCAAGCGAAGCTCCAAAGCTCCATGGGTGAGTCTCAAATGTTATGACACTCAGTCTGACCTGAGCTTAAAGCAAAACACTTGAGTCAGGATTAACATTCTTATACCAGTAAATCAACTCAAGTGAAATGTCAACTGAAATACAAAATAACTTAAAGGATGTTTGGGATTCTCATCCTCTAAGGATCCGTTAAACTATGTACATACATAGTACAATACGCTATATATATAATGTCCATATTAAAGTAAACTATTAAAATAGCGTTAAGGTGTTACTCATATCCCCCTTAACATATTTTTATATATTCCTGTAGTCTATATAGTAGCGTAATTCCTCCGTAAATTGAAGGGCTATCAAAGGGTACTTCATAGGTACGGTGCAAACCAAACTCGTAGAAGGCGTGGTAAGGCAAGTGACAAGGCACACAAGGCAATGCCTAGGGTAGGATTCTACCGTTTCACGGATCTGGACTAATGGTAACGCATAGCAACTACTACCGCCCACCTCGAGACACACTCCCAAATCAAAGGTGCACCCAGTCAAATCATAAAGTAATAGAATGGTATCGAAGAAATGTGCCCGATCGGAGGAGTGACCTCACTTGGCCCGACATGGCTCCTGTTTTAGCCACATCAAGCTGAATTACGGGAATCAGGCTGCGTTAATACCTCATATAGAATCGTCGCCAAACCATCCAACTTCGTTCTGAAATCTCCACCATGTACACGATTGTTAAAGTGGTTTTCAGTATTGGCGAAGAGTATGACAATATCCGATCTCGGTCTCTTTAACAACCAAACAATTGTTTCACACCGTAGTAATTTTATAAATCACTTTTATAATCATTTTAAACAGTTCATACACCGTATCAAAATACCATATTCATTTCAAAATCACATTACTTTCGAAATCATATCACCTCCAAAATCATATTTACAAATTATTTTAAACCACCATATCAATTAAATCCATTAAATCCAAATCATAAGAATTCCAACTGAAATAGTTTAGATATTGAAAATAATTCATATATTGAATAGTTATAAATTAAAATAGTTTTATATTTAAAACGGAATATAGATTAAAATAGTTTATATATCAAATTATATATCGAAAATAGTTACAAGTTAGAATTGTTTCTTCCAGTTTCACAAATCAACTAACACCAACTTTAGTTTCAAAAATTCTATTTAAATCAATCTCAATTCAGCAATTTCAATAAAAAAGTTAAGGGTGCAATTCAAATTCTCATAAATCATTTAATTTATATCGATTTCAAATACGAATTTGAACTACAAATTTAAACCATTTCAATTTCAATAGTTTTCAAAGTTAAATATTCAAACAATTACAATAACTCAATTTTATAAATTTTATTTATATTTCAAATTCAACTTTAATTTTATTTTAATTTTTGAAATATTCACTTAATCATTTTAATAACCATTTAAATAAAATCCCAATTTCAAATTTAAATCAATTTAATTTAATTTTGAAAATATTCATTTAATAACCCTTATAAAATTAAGTTTTTAGTTATAAAAATCGTATCTTCAAAATCTTAAAAATCAATAAGTTCAAATCAACTCTTATTCAAATTAAATTACAAATAAATTATTATTTAAATTCAATCATTATCCAATTTAAATGTCAAGTCAACTTTAATTTATCTATCCAACCTCTATTTATTAAAGTTATTACAAAGTCTAATTTAAATAAATACATAATATATATATGTATTATTAGTCAAATTAAATTCTTAATAAAATTTGTTATATTAATTATTATTAAATTAAATCTTATTTTTATTTAATATATTTTAAATTTTATTTTTATATATTTTTAAAATAATAAAATTATAGGTTAAATTTTATAATTTACATTTATTAACATATAATTTTAAAGTTTCCAAAGCATATAATTTTAAAAATCTAAATTTACACATATATAAAGTAAATGTTAAATTATAATTTAAAACCAATATTTATCAAACTTGTATATTTTCCTTTTAAAAATTTCATAAATTATTTAAAATAGACCAACAGTGTCCATATATAGTTTTCTATCTTATAGTCAAGTGATACAGATATTTATCATTTCAATCTGCAATTTAAATTTAATACTTATGGGTATATATAATTTCAACCCGCAAATCCCAAAATTTAAAAATCAATGAAAATCACTTGGGTTTATCATTTCAACCCATAATGATTTTCCCCTAATTATATTATCGTTCGGGTATGAATCATTTCAACTTATAGGGAATTTCTAAACTAACAAGGAACTTGCAGAGTGAGAACAAATATGATAATAATATAACATATCAACAACAGGTATATATAATCAGCAACAAATCTATAAATAATATACAATAGGGTTATGGTGTTATATGTCATAGTGAACAATTGCAGATAATGGCATATCATAATTAACAATTAAATAACTTAACAATTCATATTTAACAGCATATTTTATTTCATGTGAATTAAATTTACTGTACACAAGAATGTTGATCCAGAGTGATTGTTTATCTTTCGAGGCAAAAGAACAATGGAAAATGAGAAGCAATGGACACGGATACGCATACGGATCCACAAGTGACACAGTGACAAAACTAGAATTGTTGCTATAAATCTGGACAATGGAGAAACAAGGCAGTGTGAATTTAGATTCGGTGGATTGGGTATATATTCTAAATATATCATATATATATATATGTACATAGAATTATTACAAAATTTATAACATATATTCAAATAAACAATTTAAACATATTATTTATATATAAAATTTGTTACAAAAATTATTTTAAAAATAATAATATAAATTTAAATAAATACAATTCTTACAAAAGCTATATATAAACTTCTTTAAATATATTATATATATAAACAAAATAACTTACTTATATATTAATATAACTTACATTATTACTTAACATATTATATAAATACTGTAAACGTTCACATTGAAATACTTACAACATATTGTATAAGTAATTTGAACATATATATATACGTACCCTTGTTTTTTTTCCTTGGAAACCACAAAGCAAAACATTTACATGACAAATATATATTGGGGAAACTACTGCACGTGCAGTGCACGGAGATGGGAGAGGCTCGGTTGAAGAAGCTGCTAACTCCACTATATATATATAAAACAATCAAGTTGTTTGCAAAGGATAATAAAAACAGGGTATCCTCAAACAATATTTGCAAACCATGCATGTTGATATATGTGTGAACGGTGGAAAGTGACTAGAGCAAAGGTAGGGTGGGGAGACGTTGAGGCAGAAGGGTGTGGTGGCTGTGGGCTGCAATTAAGAAATTGAGTAAAAAGTATTTTATTGCTAATCATCATAATCTCTGTACAATGGTGCGATAATTATATAAGTATTGGCAGGAATACAAATTACAGTACTGCCCTTGATATAAACTGATATTTACAGTATTGCCATTACAAAATAGTTATATAATATCTTCAGCCGAAAGATACTTCATTTCTAATTGCCCCCTTCAAATCGATCTAGGGTTTTCATCCAAGCCCTAATCTCTCGAACTTCTTCATTATGCTTTCTGAAAATAGAAATTCTTGTGTACTTCGATTGCGAGAGGCAATCTATCATTAGAATTGAGTTGATCTGAGACATGAGGCTGTGAGTATCTCTGGATCTGGAGCGACTTTTAGATCAGTGATGCTCTAGTCGTTGATTGATCAAATCACTTGAGTCTGAGTCCTGATTTAACTGCTGTTGTGGTGAGAAGTTCGTCAAATCATTGTTTTGAGTTGTTTCATCAACTGATTTAGTAGGCTTTCTCTTCTGGGGTGATTTTTTGTTGGGTGAAGCAGATCGATTTGTCTGATGATGAGAAGTGATGATGTTGATCTCACTGTTGAGACTTATGACTCTTAATTCCTCTCTGAAGCGGCAGAAATTCTGAACTGATAGTGCCTTTGTCAGAATATCTGCTCTTTGGTAAGAAGCAGGTATATGATTTATCTCTATTTTATTTTGATTCACTTGTTCCCTTACAAAATACAAGTCTATCTCCAAGTGTTTAGTCCTTGCATGTAGTATAGGATTTGCTGATAATGCCACAGCACTTAAATTGTCGCACCATATTACAGTTCTTTTGTTAATTTGAATCTGTAATTCACTGAGAAGTGATTTAATCCAAATCACTTCAGCTGTGCAGCTAGCAAGGCTACGGTATTCAGATTCTGTGCTTGATCTGGATACTGTAGGCTGCTTCTTTGAACACTATGATATAATATTTTCCCCCAAATAAATACAATATCCTGATGTTGATCTGCGATCATCAGGATCTGATGCCCAATCAGCATCAGCATAGCCGGTAATTGATAAATGCTTGCTTTATTTCAAGTTTAAACCATAGTTTAAAGTACCATTGAGATATCTCAGAATTCTCTTTACTGCCTTCCAGTGTTCAGTTAAGGGATTATGCATGTATTGACATACTTTGTTGACACTGAAGGATATTTCTGGTCTAGTGATAGTCACATACTGTAGAGCCCCAACAATACTTCTGTTTTCTTTTTCAAAAGTTATTGTATCCCCTTTATTCTTTGATAGATGTAAATTGGCCACCATGGGTGTTGGCATAGGCTTTGCTTCCTGCATTTTTGCTTTGACAAGTATTTCTTTTATGTATTTCCTCTGACATAGATGTATTTCTGTCTCTGACAATCTGATGACTTCTATGCCCAAAAAATAGTTGAGTATTCCTAAATCCTTTATAGTAAACTGCTTGTCAAGATGATAAATTACATGGTTGATTTCTTCTCTGCTGTCCCCTGTAATGATGAAATCATCAACATAGACTAAAATGTATGTTAGTTTGCTGTCATGCTCTTTAATAAACAGAGATGTGTCAGACTTGGCTTGTTGATAATCCAATTTCATGAGTGTTACTTTTAATTTATCAAGCCATACTCTTGGAGCTTGCTTTAGTCCATATATTGCTTTATTTAACTTGCATACCATTGTATTGGTTTTTGGTTGAATGAAGCCTGGTGGTTGCTGCATGTAGACTTCCTCTTGTAAATCACCATTTAAGAAGGCATTGTTTACATCTAATTGCCTAATAGTCCATCCTTTATGCAGAGCTAAAGTTAGAATTACCCTTATTGTAGTTGGTTTTACCACTGGTGAAAATGTTTCTTTAAAGTCAAAACCACACTGTTGACTGTAACCTTTTGCTACAAGTCTTGCTTTATATCTTTGTATGGTTCCATCTGGGTTTTTCTTTAACTTGTAAGTCCATTTGCATCCAATTATTCCTTTGTGTTTTGGTGGTGATACAAGATTCCAAGTTCTGTTTTTCATCAGTGCACTGTACTCTTCTTGCATTGCATTTTTCCAATCTTCATTGCTGAGAGCTTGTTCAACTGTCTCTGGCTCTTCATCTGAAATATTTGTAGTGTATAACTTTGGTTTGAAAATTCCACTCTTGGATCTTGTTATCATTGGATGTCCTCTGACTTCTGGTTGTTGGTATGTAGTTGAAGTCTGCTCTGTAATTTGTTCATGATTATTATCTCTGCTGTTGACCTGATGATTACTTGAGATTATTTGTGATTCATCATTTCCTTGTGGTTGTTTAGATTGAACCTGACTTGATTCACCAGTTGATTGTGCACATTCAGTATCTAACTCTGTTTTTTCTTCTTGAATGTGAGGTAAAAATTGATGGTTGTCATGGACAGGTATGGGAGGAATTGATACACTTGGATTATATAGCTTTTGGGTGGTTTTTACATGTTGTGTTGCAAATGGGTATACATGTTCATTGAACACAACATGTCTTGAGATAAACAGCTTCCCACTACTGTTTAAACATTTATATCCTTTCTGATTCTCACCATAGCCTAGAAAAGTGCATGGTGTAGACCTGAAATTCAATTTATGGGAATTATATGGCCTTAGATGAGGGAAGCACAGGCATCCAAATGTTCTAAGATTTTGATAATCTGGTCTCTCATTAAATAAGACTTCCATAGGTGTTTTGTCCTGTTTTACCTTTGTGGGTAGTCTATTGATTAAATAGACTACAGTTGCAAAGGCATCAGGCCAAAACTTCATTGGTAGTGAAGCTTGAGCAAGTAATGTGAGACCAGTTTTTACTATGTGTCTGTGCTTCCTCTCAACTAGTCCATTTTGTTCAGAGGTATAGGGACAAGTCATTCTATGTATTATTCCCTTTACTTGAAAGTATTTTTTCAATGACTTGTATTCTGTACCACCATCAGTTTGTATTACTTTTACCTGCATACCTGTTTGTCTCTCCACCAGCTTTATGAAGTGAATAACAACATTTTGTGCTTCTGTTTTGGATTTCAGGAAATAGATCCATGTGTACCTGGAGTAAGCATCTACAAACGATATATAATATTTAAAACCATAATCTGAGTTTGCAGGTGCTGGTCCCCAAAGATCTGATGCAATAAGTTGCAAGGGCCTGCTAAACTCAGATTGTGATATTGGGAAGGCCAATTTATGGCTCTTTCCCATCTGACAATATGTGCAAACATAAGAGGAAGGTATATCAACCTTTATATTATTATCAGACAATATTTTTTTTACAATTTTTATATTTGGATGTCCCAACTTACAGTGCCAAACATCAAATAAACTTTTATCATTTTGGCTTGATTCATTTTCAGCTAGGTTGCAGCAATTTCTTGAACCATTTGAACATTTATCATTTGAGTTTGAAAGGTTGAATTTGTATAGCCCATTGTACGTGTTACCCTGCAATAGTATTTGCTTGGTCTGAATATCTCTAACCAGACAATATTTTGGGTAAAATTCGAAGTACACATTATTATCTTGTGCAAATTTTGACACACTAATAAGATTTTTTTCTTATTTTGGGAACTCTTAATAGGTTATTGAGATTAAGTATTCTTTGTCCCCTAATTTGTGCACTACCAGTGTGTGTGATATTAATTCTATGTCCATTTCCCATACAAATAGATTGAGTACCTTTATATATTTTCCTGCCAATGTTTAGGTTCTGAAGATTGCTGGTGACATGATGTGTTGCTCCTGAGTCTGGGTACCAACATTCATTACAGCAGTCCTCTGACCTTCCTGACTCTGATATGTTCAGGTTATGCATCCTTTGCTCCTCTACACTGCTTCTGTTATCATGTTGCATGCTTGCTATGTTTGCATTGATGGTATTATTTCTCTGGTTTGTTGGATTTTGTGTTCCATTGTAACTGGTATCAAATCTGAAGTAGCATTTCACTGCAATGTGACCTAATTTTCCACAAATTTGACATTTGGGTCTATTGTTGTTGTTGCTCCATCTACCCCCTCTTCCTCTTGATCTGTTCGTCTGATTTCTTTGATAATTTTGATCATTTCTTGATCCTTGACTGATTCTTGCATCATTGTTTCTTTCTTGAGTTCTATTTCTTGAATTTCCTGCATAATTGATTGACAAATCTGCATCAAAAGTTTTCTTGTGTTCAATTCTGCCTTCATGGGCAAGTGACATAGCATGAACAGATTGTATGGAAGGGATGATGTCTTGAGATGACATTACAGCTACAACTGCTTCATAATCATTATCCAAGCCATTCATTATGGTTAGGGTCTGCTCTGTATCTGAAATTTTATGACCAGCAGCCTCCAAGAGATCACAGTAGTTCTTGATTTTACTTAAGTATTCTCTCATACTTATGTTATCTTTCCTGATGATCTGCATCTGTCTTTTATAATACATGATTTTTGCTGCTGATTGAGAATTGAATACTTGTTGAATAGTTGTCCAGATCTCATTTGATGTTTTACACCCAATAACTTGTGGCAAGATTTCTTTGCTGATGGATGACAGAATCCAAGAACTCAGTAGATGATCTTGTCTTTGATGTGCTGCGTAGCCTTTGTTGTCAATCAGTTTTCCATCAACGTCAGTTATGAACTTTGATGGAATACTATTAGTTCCATAGATGTATTCCTCTAGACCATAACCTTTTAGTGCTGTTTCGACTTGAAACTTCCATAGTAGATAGTTTCCTTCATCTAGTTGAATTGTTATCAACTGACTTTGTGGACTAATTATGGTTTTTATCAATTCTTGAACAGGTTCCTGTCTCTGCTGTGTCTGATTTGCCCTTCTTGATGGTGAAGAAGTGGATGAATCTTGACCAGAGGTGGTTGGTGAGACATTAGTAGGGTTGATGGGATTATCTGCCATGATTTAGCATCTAAAGAATTTGATGCAGATGAGCAGCGGGTTGTGTAAGTTTGGTGTGCAGCCGAATTTGAAAGAATTCCCGGCAAGGCACACACAGATTGATAGAAACAGAATTGATACTTTCTTGATCTTGGCGAACTTCTCAGATGATGAAGTCTTTCTGATGAGAAGAAGAAATAGCACCACAGCCAAAGAGTGGCTCCACGTGATGACCTTGTTCTGATGAAGTGTCTTGGCGTGGTGGTGCTGCCGCTAGGCAATTAGCTCTGATACCAAATTAAGAAATTGAGTAAAAAGTATTTTATTGCTAATCATCATAATCTCTGTACAATGGTGCGATATTTATATAAGTATTGGCAGGAATACAAATTACAGTGCTGCCCTTGATATAAACTGATATTTACAGTATTGCCATTACAAAATAGTTATATAATATCTTCAGCCGAAAGATACTTCATTTCTAATTGCTGCCATTCGAAAAAGAGGACAAGGGGAGGCGGTGATCGGCATATGGTCTGAAGATGGCATGGGACAGGCTGCACCTGTTTGGATCGATGGAAGCTACTGCGTTGAGGGGAGGTAGAGGAGGAGTTGTGCTCGGTGGTAGCTTGAGAGGGTGTGTGGGTTGTTGCTTGCTGGGTATGCTGGCAAATTTTTTTTTAAAAGGGAGGAGGTGGCAAAAGACTTGCTAAGTGGAGGGGAGCCGATGGATAATGGAGCGGTGGGGTTGCTTGGGTTTTGATGGGGCGCTGTTGTGTGTTACAACAGGGAGAGGCGGTTGGTGATTGAAGGGGTGACGAGCTAATTGGATGGTTATAGGTATTGATGTTGCGGGAAGGTAGGAGGTGCGGATGCGTGGAGGAACAAGGGGTGGAGGGAGTGAGCTGATCTGGCGGTGGGAGGCTATCTTCGAGGTGGATGGGCGACGTACGAGGTTGGGAGCAAGGTGGAATGTAGAGGGATAATGGGCGCGTGACTGGAACCAGAGGGAGAGGACGCAAATATGTTTCCAGAAACAAATGTAAAATGCTTCTGTGTGTTTATATATATATATATGTGTGTGTGTGTGTGTGTGTGTGTTGAAGAAGAAACATAAAATTAGAGGAGCAAGACAAATGAACTGGAAATTGAAACAACACAAATTATAATAGAAACAGGGAATATTAAAAGTCAAAATCTAAAAATATTAAAGGCAACCGGCTATTCGTTATATGGTGGATAATGAAAGGACAAAGGAAACAAAAGGACTCAAATGCTACACAGATACGGCACATGTTTCGTAGATTTCACCGTGCATCGGACGTCCATATATACAAATGAATATACTGCAGAGATCAGCACGTCGAGACGAGCAAAATGGCACACAGATATGAGTGATACGACCCATCTATTAAAATTCGATTTCGCTGCCAAACTGCTGTTGAGTGCCGAAAATAAGATAAATGGAGCTATAACAGTTTGAATTTGGCGAAACGAAATATAACGTCTCACTCAGAAGATGGTTTACATTTTTATTATATAAAATTTTATTCAGATTTTGAAAATATTTTATTCTCATCAATGTAATTGATTTAAATTGAAATGAAAATTACACAACAGAACCAACTTCCATATTCTCTGATGAAAAATTGACATTTGCTATGTTTAAATAGACGCGTTTCAAATATCAAATTTTTTAGCTAAATTTTATTGTTTAAATTTCATGAAACATTTAGTTAATTACATTATTTAAATTGCTAAAATTTCCGGGTCGGTACACCTTTCTTCAACTACTACAACGCTTGCTTGATCTATTGGGATCAAATATAAAAACTATGGGTTGCAAGATTCATGATAGGCAAAGCTTCAATGCGACAAGTCTTATGGTTGGTTGTCAACAACTTGATGTTGGATGGTAGACTAGATGATTGAAGGTGATTAGATAAGAGTGAGATGACTCCTTGTTTTTCAAAAGTTCTCCAGAGATTTGGTTAGGAAAGATTATGTGAAGCGGGGATGTTGTTAGGTAGTCCCTAAAGCTCCAAGCTTGTCTTTCGTTACTCGGCCTCTATCCTTCCTCTATTTGTGCTCATTTATAAAGTATTTATAAGTGTGAGGTTGGGTAAAGACCTATAAGATAGTAAACGGTTAGGCAGTAATGGTTAGACTCTCTACCGTACCATTTTTCCTATTCAATAAAAACTAATGTGCTTCTCAGGAATAAACTCCTGACTTCTCCATTGGAAGCTTGACATTCAACCACTTGAGCTACATATGTTCTTGTGGCATAACTGCCTCGTTTTAAGTCAAAATTAAATGAAGCATGAATCAATAGTTTTGTATCATTGAGTAGAATATTCCAGTGCCTTTGAATATTTTAGTTTCTTAAAGTAAGTAGTAGTTCTCCAAGGCGGGGACTAAGTCGGTTAGAAAGTTGGCGTCAAAAGTGGCCACCAACACCCAGTTATGTGAAAGCATCAATATCCAATCCAATCATAGAAATATAAAGAGATATAAATGAAGAAAAAAATTAAAAAATAAGAAAGCAAGTAAAGAAAGACACCGATTTATAGTAGTTTAGCTGACGCCGGCCAACGTCCACTTCAAAGTAATCCTTTATTTGTTTATACTGCTGTTACACTTAACATGAGATGAATTTCACTAATCAATGTGGCGGAGTGCAGCCTAGATAGAAGATGAAGTGAAGAAGAAAGAACACCTCTTTACTAATTCCATGTCCGTTGTATTTATAAGAGATGATGTGAAAATATCTCGCTCAAAACCCAGATTTGGAACCCTGAACCCATGACGAGCCTGCCCAGAAAGTTTGGGCGCACCAGAGCCCATAATAGGAATCGTGGCCGATCCTAATTTTAGAGGATTTATGGGGTGCAATCCCTATGATGGCTCCCCTATGTTGTAATGTAATTCTCCTTCATATTTCATGTTGATTGCATTTTTAAATTTTGAGTTATTGACCAGTAATTGATATGAACTTGAATATGGCCGATCTCTCATAGGGAAGAGGGCCCATCCCTCCAAACTCCTCCATTTGATGTGCGATCCCTAAGTTAAACTCCCTAGGTTCCTTTCTTCTTGTACACAAAGTTTCACTTCAATCCACCTTGTGGTTGTTGAGTTATAGAGCGATCATCATTGAGTTATGTTGTGTGCATCCAGTTCAATCTGATCCCTCTACTCGGATCCCTCTATTTCGATACCGTTTTGTAGAGTGAATATTCCGATCCAATCCCTCTCTTAGGGTGAGTACAAGTTCCATACTTAGCCGTATTTTAAGTGATGTCCATCCGAATCAATTCAAATATAGTCCATTGTTTCAAATATAATCGATCTACAATCCTATAATTATCTCCTCGGGATTTCTACCTTGATGATCATGAAGTCCATTGGGTTAAATCCACATTTGTACTGCCTAACCAAATAGCGGGTTAACATTTTTTCCCCTAAAACATGCTTTACGATGGAAAAATGTGTTTTAAATTGCCATAAATCCAAAATCCGAAGTCCATAATCCATTGATAGCTATATTATCCAATCTGAATCCAGTACGTTGCCAATCCAAATCCATGATCTCTCCGGATCATTAGTGAAATCCATTACCCTTCCAAATCGATATGCAATTCCATATCCATTGAAAATCTGCAATCTCTCCAAATCATTTTATCCAAATCCTCATCCTCGTTGGGTCGTTAGCCAAATTTGGCACAACTCCGGGCCTATATCCAAGTCCACAACCGCTCCATATCAATTTCCGAATCCATAGATGTTTGAAGCTTATATCAAAATCCATGAGCTCTCCGGGTCCTTGTCGAGCACAATCCATACTCGACGACCGAGTAAGCAGATCCTATCACTCTCCGACAAAGCGGCATAATTTACTGTACTCTGGTTCGATGTCCCTGAACATTAAGTGACGTCGTAGCCTAAGTCCTAGTTCGATCGTGGTCTTTTCGGACCCTTGCCGAGCGCCATCCATACTCGACGACCTGAGTAGGCCGATCATGTCTCTCTATAGTGAAGCAACCTACTCCTTGCCAGGCATAATCCATACCTGACGTCCTGTTGGGCTTTATTCTCCAGCCTTGACTTTTCGGTCGAGGACTTAATCCTTTCACGAGTCCATTTTGTTTCTCTTCGGTGCAAGGACTCGCACCTTGCGGTTACCACCCCGTCACTTTGGTCGAGACAATAATCGCGCCTTGTTTTATTCATTGTAGTAATTAGGATCATAAATAACCTAATGAATAAGAGTTCGTACGTCCAGAAATCCAAAAAACTGAAAAGCCGATGGGTGCCTCTCCAGGTACGACGATTCATCATCATCTCAGAGCATGCCTAGGGACCCCCTCGATGCCATACATGTGTAAGTGACTTAACCCCCTTATTATAAAGTTGATTATAACTATTATTATGGTCGGAGTATAAGTCCTAAACTCATCTTTTACTATGATGATCAGTTGATGACGATCCATGACCTCGGTCCATGGTCATACCTATTTCCATTCGATGCGGATGGTTGCTGCTCATGTTCCACCATTGTTATCTGATTTCTAATGTACTACGGCAGTCTGCCGTTATTGACGCACTCCTTAATCATATACTTCAAATGCCTAAATTCATCCGTGTTGTGCCCGTTCAATTCTTGGAACAGGCATTACTATCCAGATACATTCTCCCACGCTACGGGAAACCTCCTTGCCGGTTTCCGATGGGGTATTTTCCTCCTAGTGTCCAAAAAAATCCGTTCTAGGCTTCTCATCAAATCCAAGTAGGAAGAGAACGTCGGATCCCGCTCTTTCCGTCGCCTTTTCGCCTCATCGCATCCATCATCCAGTTTCCCTTTGCCCTCATCATTCTTGTTTGCATCTCCTGATGATCCTCTAATTTGCACAACATTCACCTATGATTTTTTGTCTCATGCAACTTTCTATCGTAGGATACTTTTTGCTTCATGATAAAGCTCCTCGAGATCCATAGGTAATCTCGCCCAATGAATCCTTGAAATCCACACCATCGACAATTCCTGATACAGCTACCACCAAAGCAATGGATGGATCTGGTAGATCCACCAATGCTGCATCGACATTAAATCATGTTAGAAAACTCATTAGAGACTCTCCTATCTTCTATTTTAGTGCTTCCACACTCATCACATTTTTGGGTCTCGAAATGTGAACCATGAACTGCCTTATAAATCTTTCAACCATTTCTGCCCATGTGCCAAGAGAACCGCTCCCCAACTGCCTAAACCACTATGCATTTATATCCATTAGATACAGGTGAAAGCATTGTGCCATGACTTCCTTTGATGCTTCCAGTACTTCCATGTGTCATATATGTATGATCATATGTATAGTTGGGTCTGACTTTTCATCATATACTTTTAGCATTGGTAGTTTAAACTCCGGTGGATTCCAAGCATTCCTAAAATTAGGAGTGAATGGACTTCTATTTACATCCTCCAGATCCATGTTCACCAATTCTCCATGCATAGCTCGCCTAATCATCCCTGCAAATATATCATTATCATCCAGTAGTAGTCTCCTATCATCATTTCCACATTGCCCCCTAAACCTTTGAGGGAATTACGAAACGTACCCCTATAGATGAGCATCCAATTTCAATTCGTACCAAGCCGCATTGGATTTCCCGTAGGTACTCCAGCATCACGATCGACCAGATCCAGGGGCATTCCCCCAATCCTTTAGGTATCAGAGCCAATCTCTCATTGATGGCCTGGGACTGCACCCGGCTGCTCTATTCCATTCCTTTGTCCCATAGCTCCATCTCCATGTTCTTGGTTCTAATTTTTAGCAATTCCTGCTACTTTAACCCCTTAATCTAATTTATCGGTAGCGTTTGCTATTCTATTCCCTTGGTTCTATACACAAGATTGTCCAATCTGTCAAAGTAAATTCTGCATCATCTCCTTTTTCTTTTCAGCATCCTTTCATACATAGCATCCATCATCATTTCCATTTCATCCTTGGTGATGTGGATAAATGCTTAATTAGCTTCAGCTGCTGAGGAAGCCTCCTGACTCCCCCCTTGGTGGCTCCTTTCTGATAGCACTCTCCTTGTTGATTGTCTAACCATTGTTCCAAATCTAAGCTATCTAGTTGATTCCAAATCTGAACTCCAAATCCACCGGGGATAGCTTTTTCAGTGAAAGCACCAAAATGATGGCATTAAAAGTAGCCACCAACACCCAGTTATGTATAGGCACCAATATCCAGTCCAATCACAAAAATATGAAGAGAAAAAATGAAGAAAAAAATTAAAACAATAAGAAAGAAAGTAAAGAAAGACACAGATTGTTAGCACCAAAATTGGTCACTAATAAACTTGAGTAGGTTTGTGTAGAGAGATTAATGAAGAAAGTAAATTAAAATTAAAGAATAACATAGTAGAATGCGATAAAGACAGTAAAAGCAAGAACACCAGAATAATAGTGGTTCGGCATAACTGCCTATGTCCACTTTGATTGTAATCTTTATTACTTCTTTAAATAATTGAATACAGATACAATCTGTACACCAACAACTTGAATACAAGTTTTAACAAAGAAGAAACGAGTCTTGAAAATGGCAGAGTATCCTTAATGTTCACGAAAAAAGGTCCATTTTCACTACGCCCCTGCTCCTCTATTTATAGATGAAGATAGGCCGGACTTCCTTCACGGGCCCAGGAGCATGGCACTTCGACCCATAATAGGTGACTTCTGCGCACCGAGCCATGCATGCCGAACGACAAATGCCGAGCGGGAAATGCCGACCCATCATGTCTAGTCGGTGGTCGATTATCAAATGACTCGAAGTAATCCCTCAAAGGACTTGGAGCACCTCGTAGTCGAACTTGGAATGAAACAACACTGAACCTCTCACTTGAATGTTTTCCTCCATGAATAAGCCAAATCCCTCATATTTCTTTGAAATTTCTACACCAAACGCTTTTGCCGGACGGTGATTGTCGAGCGATGCTGTTCGGACGAAGGCTGCCGAGCGACGCTGGCCGAACGGAGGTAGCCGAGCGATGTTGTTCGAACGAAGGCTGTTGAGCGACATTGGTCGAATGGTAGTTGCTAAGCAGTGTTGGCCAAACCACATATCTAGGCTAAACGAAACTTGCATGCCGAACCGCACTTGCATACTGAACGATGCAACCAGGCCGAATGGTATGCAGGCCGAGCCATGCTTTCATGTCGAACCACACTTGCATGCCGAACCACACTTGCATGCTGAATGATGCATCCAGGTCGAACGGTACTTGCTTGCCGAGCCTCTCAATTCAAGTCAATCTCTCACTACATCAGGTTTCACTTAGAGCCGACCAAGAAACTCAATAGTTAGCCTCTCGTAACCGGGCCAAACACCGGGTAACTTTAGCCTTCCAAAGTGTGTCTTGTGAGGAAACACGACATGTTTTGAACCAATAACCAATTCCTATTGTCAAAAGTAGAAGGTTTTCAATGAAGGTCGAAACATGGCAGTCCTCCCTAGTATCTTGTACAGTTTCGAGTATATTTTCTCCTCTCTTTTTCTTATATATAAACAAGGGTCGTTTGGCATATAGAGACCGACCCACACAATCGACTCACTTGACTAGGCCGTGCATATCTAAAAACTGACTTCTCAAACCAAACCGACTGGTTCAACAGGAGATAGCCTGTTCACCTCCCTTCTCCCACATATAAGAGCTCTCTCTTTCTTCTTCTCCCCACATTTACTTTATTTTTTCGAGATCTACTAAATTACCTTCCCTCGAACCTCAGCTATTACTCCAATTCCCCATCCTCCTCCCGACTTCAAAACATTCGTTTCATAATTGACTCAGTTTATAAACCCGAACGAGTTTCAATCCTAAATTCGCGATTCCTACAATCTCTGAACCATTCCTATAGGTACGAGTCTCTTATTCGATCTATCTTCCCAAATCAGGGGTTTTGCATGATGCTCGATTTCATGAGTATATTTTTTCCCTTTTTTAGTAGGATTTTTTATAGATGAGGGAGGTCGAATTGAAAATAATGGCATGCATTAGGTTAGGAGCTTGATAGGGCTTTAATAGACGTGAGGCAAGGAGAGAAAAGAGGAAAGAATATCGGTAGTTACTTAGATATAGATTCTTGTTATACCACTGAGTGAGGAAGAGTGGTTTCTAGGTTAATGAGATAGGTCTAAATTGGTGATTGAGGTCGTTCGGTAACCAAGGAGCGAGAGAGAAGAGAGTGTGAACAGGTCGGCATTCGTATTTTGGGTGGAAGTCGATAGCTCAGTAGTCTTCATGTGAGAGTAATACTAGGGAGGTAGAGGGATGGGACGTCGTTTGATCTAAGGAGAGAGAGTGGGTCTCTTCCGACGATTAAGGATAAGTAGTGAGCGTGTAGGCCTATTACTCTTCGTTTGACTGGGTCGGTTGTATTTGGTCTAAGTAGATACTCGGTGTCTAAGTAGGTCGGTGAGTATAGAAGGGAAAAGGGAAGTGGGATAGGATTTGAGGACCGACACCGAGTGAGGCGTTACGATTCGGCATATATGCACTCGAATAGACGACCGTTCCTAAGTATGGGGATCAGCATTGTCATACCTAGATCACCTCAACTCGAAGAACATAACATTGCTACTTATTTCTATACATATCCATGTACCAATAAATCCATGACACAAACCTAAGTCCAAAAGCACATGGAACTGATCTGGACTAATAATTTCACGATTTAAACCATAATATGTGAACTTAAAGCTTTCTAAAGAGGACATCTTAAAGCTCGTTGTGCTACACTTTACTTTTCAGAACCCTAATTTATTTATATTCTTTACATGAACCATCACACAAGCCCACACACCACGCAGGGGAAAATCTTTGTCGTTATATCTAATATTGATTGTCTTTCAAGTATAGCTCAAACAGGTGTTTACCCAAATTCGATGCTCGTTGAGGATGTCTAGAAAATCGAGTGCCACCACAGTTTCAGATAAACCCGAGCCGAGTTCTCAGCAGGAAGTTGTGGAGACTTCTAATCCATTGACAACTCCTACATGGGATATCCCAAACCCATCGATGGCAATTATTGACCCGGCTCCTGATGTGATAAATGGAGCTGTTATTCCAGATAATCCTATTGACTCCCAAGCTTCAAAAATCAATGAAACTGCCCTTCGCCGACTATATTCAATTCACGGAATCCCTTTCGACAATGTATTAGTTCCATCGGGACGAGATCGTCCTTACCTACCCCTAACTAGATATATAGCTTGCAACAAATTCATGTGCTGGGTCGGTAGCGCGCCACCATTCAACTCCTATCTCCACGAAGTGCTATAATATATGGAGATCGCCCCGTCACAGCTACATCCCAATAGTCATGTGTTCATCTATGGCATTTGTATTCTCTTTTTGAGCGTTTTATTTTGGCTCCCCACTTCTGGTGACATTCGTTACATCTATCACTTAAAGACAAGGTCTGACAGTCCATCTTTAATTTTCCTCGAGCCATATTCTCGGTGTCAAATTCTGACAGGGGCATGGTGTAAATTCACCCAATACAAGTAGGAATGGTTCTATGTACACGGTCCCCCGGGATTTACAAGAAGATAGCTGGAAGCGAGTAAATTCCTTTTCCGGATCAATATTTGTCTGCAGTATAAAGTGCATTCGTTCTAATCCTTTTTTAATTTTTATAGGTATCAGCCCACGTCCCGAAGGCACTGGGTACTCTAAGGACGTTGAGGCCATTCGCGCTACTCCCGTAGAAGACCGGGAGATCAAACTTGTTATTTCCAATGAGTCGCTCTTAAAGTTTGGGCTGTTGGCGAAAGGTCATCGAAAAATTTTCCATCTGGTGCACTATAACCGGACCCGCATCGAAGAAGGGTAAAGGACAGGCCGAACCTTTGGTGCCTCCTACAAGTGGTGCCCCCGACACATCCGAGAAGGGTGAGATTAGAGAAACATGGGTGTTATAAGCACTGGGTGAGAATGTAAGTCCCCTTCCAAAAGCGGTGGTTGAGGCACCTGGCACTGATGAAACACCTCGTCCTTTAGGGGAAACAGAAACTAGCTTACAAGCTGAGGAAGAAGATAGTGGGTGGAACATCGAAAGTGACGATCACTCCAATGGAGAAAGAGCCGTCTCCACAACACTTAAACGGTTCATGGAAAGGCTTATCTAACCTTACAATTCTCGATGACTTGCTCAATTATGGCTTTGACAATCCAGAAGCCCTAAAATTTCATTCGCCCACGAGAGGCGATGAAGGCTTTCAAGCTCATCACCATGGAGAAAAAACTCCGATAAGTAAAGAAAAAGAAACTGGTCCATCAAGGGGAAGCACTAGGACACACACTAATACTTACACTTCACCCTGCACTTAAACTTCAGCCATCATGTCATCTTGCTAACTTGTGCTCACTTAATTTCTATGCAAGTGATATGGGATGCTCTCATAGATTCAACCGCCCCCGTGGGTCCTCTATTTTCCATCATTCCAGCCGAAACTTGAGGTCCGATAAACGCCAGGATAGAGACGACAACAGCGATAGGGACTATCGTCCCCGAGACTCGTCATCATCTCGAAGGAAAATTTACAGCCATTCTTCGTACCCCAACGATCCACCTCCTTAATAGAACAAAGCAAGGAGAGATTGATTCAAAGGGGATCTCAATTGGAAGCTCCTCGCGACCAATACTCCGGTTCATCAAGCATTAGGCAAACTCGTAAGCCTAAAAAAAAGTACGTGGTTTCGGCTAAACAAAATTCTTCAGCCCCTGCACACGATCCATCGATAGTAGAAAAGCTAGCTAAGATTAAAGCCACATTCCCAAAAATATGCTTCGATGGATTGAAATTTCTTCCTGCGATTGATCCTACTCCAGGGCACGTTAATCAGAGTGTCATTGCTTACAGCAACGATATCTACGTCCAACATGACGCGTTCATTCACTTGGCTGAAAAAGTTTCTGAAGTTTCTACGGAGCACAAGCATGAAATCGATCGCCAGAAGCTTGAGGCCATCCATGATAAGGACATCATCAAAGCCCAGGATAAAGAGCTTTCCTCGTATAAATCTCAGCTTGAGGCTGCTCATAAGAATGCTAAAGATACTACTCAGGTAGTCAATCGCTTGGAGGCCATACATAAGAAAGAAATTAATGAAGCTATCCAACGTTGTGCCGCCCTAGCTCTAGAGAAAGACTCCGTTCAAAAGGAGAAAGATGCTCTTGCTTAACGAGTCAAAGAATCGAAAGAGCTACTTTTCAAAGAAAAAAGAAGAAAAGACTACCGCTCACGAGGAGTCACAACGATACTGTGACGAGATTGTTGCTACATGACTCCTAAAAGCAAAACTCGATAAAGAGCTCTTTAAGGCTAAAGCACTGAAGGAGGAAAACTATGAAAAGGGAAAAAGAATGGCACTCTCGAAAATCGATTCTCGCCTCAAAGCGACTGTTGAGGCTGGTAGGGAGGAGCTTAACTGCATGTTTGATCCACTCATAGTCGAGTACAATGCTCGAGTTCTCATGCATCACGACCTAACATTTCTTAGCGATGGTTACCTCGAACCTTTGGCCAAAGCATAGGACACTTTAAAAAAAATCAAAAAGGTTGAGCTGGGAACTGAAGAGGTTGACATAGGAGCTTTAGTGAAGGAATTTCTTCGGGGGAATGAGCCATCGGACTTGTCTGCAGTGAAGGCTCTTTATAGTAGAGACTCCTCCTCATCAAAAGGAAAAAATGACACCACCGGTCCGCCTAGAACTGAGTCTCCAGTTCCTCCTCCTATTCAGCCGACTGGTTGCCCATCACTTGACCCCTTCGAATAGCATATTGGCTACGACCCAGAAGATCCTGGACTTAATATTCACGTTCTGTCTTCCATTCCAAAAGGTGATACTCCCTGAACAGTCGAGAGTCAGCCAGAAATTGGTACATAACTTTTCTTCTCAAAGTTTAAAGGGCCATCGTTTTCGATGAGTAGTTAGTGTATTCTGGCATTTGTCTCTTATGATTTCGTATATGTCATCTTGATCCTGAGCCAACTCTAAGGAGCGATGCCATACCGGAAAAGGAGGAAAAGATGGGAGAGGAAATTCAGTCTAGGGAGACTTCCGGACCCAGCGCTCATGTGATCGAGGCGCTCGATGAAGACAAATCTAAAAATCCATCACCCGTAGGAGAACGTGATGAAGTTAAAATTACAAGCGCCTCTGAACACACTTCAAAATTGAGCATGTAGGAGCAACTTATGGAAGAGAATAAGAAGAAATCTGACATCAAGGTCGAGCCCCAAGTAGTAGCATTAGATGATCCCTTGAACAGGCTTTTGAAGGTTATTCTTCCCGGTGGGACCAGGCCACGGGAAGTTTCTCCTCCTTCCTCGAACACCACTTCCCTAGTAAGCAAAGCGACCAAGAGAAAACACTTGGGGGTGGAGTCGTCTGAGAATCCGAGGAAGGAGAAGAAGTCAAAAAAGTACCTATCATGCTTCGTTCAACGAGAATAAGCCAGGATTATGTAATTATTTCTGTTTATTTCCATAGCCAATGTAAATAGAATTTTGACTCCGAGTTTAGGAGGAATTGTAGTGGAACTTTGTTTTCGGATTAGTGAATAACATCGTTTCTTTATATTCGATGACTTTTTCTTTTCAGCCTATTGTCTAACTTGTTGCCGAAATTCAAAATCGTGTGAGCTACACAAGCCCCAGTTTCCTTCCATATGACTCGAATTTTTTTGGAATCATAGATACTCTATTCCACGCTTCGGGTACTTAGAGTACTTTTAGTCCGCACTCTAGGGACTTAAAAGATTTTTGAGTCGTTAATACTAGAGTCCGCACTTTGGGGACCCAGAGTTCTCTAGTCCGCGCTTTGGGGACTTAGAGATTTTTGAGTCGTTCATACTCTAGTCCACACTTTGGAGACTCGGGGTACTCCAATCCGCACTATGGGGATTTAGAGATTTTTGACTCGTTTATACCCTTGACTGTACTCCGGGACTCAGAGTACTCCAGT
Source organism: Allium cepa (assembly GCA_030765085.1). Classification (NCBI taxonomy): domain Eukaryota; kingdom Viridiplantae; phylum Streptophyta; class Magnoliopsida; order Asparagales; family Amaryllidaceae; genus Allium; species Allium cepa. The sequence goes on from CM060932.1 coordinate 619,747,993, forward strand.
CCGCACTTGGAAACTTGGAGATTTTTGAGTTGCTTATACTCTAGCGCGCACTCTGGGGACTCAGAATACTACAGTTCGCACTCTAGGGACTGGAAGATTTTCGATTCGTTCATACTCTAGCCCGCACTCTAGGGATTCAGAGCAATCCATTCCGCACTCTAGAGACTTGGATATTTTTGAGTCGTTTATACTCTAGTTTACACTCTAGGGACTCAGAGTACTCCAGTCCCCACTCTGGAGACTTGGAGATTTTTGAGTCGTTTATACTTTTGTGCGCACTTTGGGGACTTATATTACTCCAGTCTATACTCAGGGGACTTGGAGATTTTTGAGTCGTTTATACTCTAGCCCGCTCTCTGGGGACTCAGAGTACTCCAGTCCGTAGTCTACGGACATGGATATTTTTGAATCGTTTATACTCTAGTCCGCACTCTGGGGACTCAGGTACTCTAGTCTGCACTCTAGGGGCTTGGAGATTCTTGTGTCGTTTATACTCTAGCCCGCACTCTGGGACTTAGAGTACTCCAGCCTGCACTCTGGAGACTTGAAGATTTTTGAGTCGTTTATACTCCAGTTCGTACTCTAGGGACTCAAAGTACTCCAGTCCGCAGTATGGGGACTTGGAGATTTTTGAGTTTATGTGCACATTCGTACGTCAGACAGAATAATGTACTTTAGTTTTTGTCATTGGATCGTAACATATAGAACATCAATAGTTAATGGAAAAGATGGCTTCAAGCCTTTATTAATGAAAACAAACTGAATTGTCTTATTACATGCCAAAACTAAGAACAAAAAAATAATCATACACTAGAAATAAATGCAACTAAAATGTAAAAGAAATAGAGTAAGTGTAATAACATCGCAGATGCTCACTATTCCATGCTCCGGGAAGTGTTGCGCCATCAACAGTCGCTAGCTTGAACGTTCCCTCTCCAAGCTTCCGTTCAATGACATATGGACCTTCCCATGTGGGATTCGTATGCGATGGGATCGAAAAAACTAGCTTCAAAATGAGATCGCCCACATCAAAGATTCTTGGATGGACTTTTTCATTATAATATCGAGCGGCTAGGTGTCTATATACAGCCACCCTTAAATTAGCTTCTTCCCATTTTTCGTCAACAAAGTCCAGTGATTCCAGCAAGAGATCTCGATTCAACTTAGGGTCATAATGAGTTAACCGATGTGAAGGAACTTCAATTTCAGTAGGAATAACGGCTTTTGTGCCATATGCCAATTTGAACGGAGTGTGGCCAGTCGCGGACTTGTAGTTGGTTCTGTAAGCCCAAAGTGCTGTTGGAAGCTCATCCACCCACTTGCCTCTAGCCTTTTACAAATGTTTTTTCAATATGGATTTGATTATTTTGATCACGGCCTTTACTTTTCCATTGGCTTTTAGATGAGAAACTGCTGCAATCCTTTTCTCAATGCCATACTTTTGAAAAAATTCTTTGAACTCTCTACTTTCGAACTGAGTTCCATTGTCCATAATGATAGTTCGCAGAAGGCTGAAATGGCATATGATGTTTTGCACAATGAAAGTAATGACCTTTTTGGTGGTGATTGTAGCTAAGGGCTCTGCTTCCGCCCACTTGGTAAAGTAATCGACTGCAACTATTGCGTATTTTGCACCACCTTTGAAGATAGGCAAGGAACTGATTATATCGATGCTTCATATTGCAAATGGCCAGGGACTAACCATATGTATGAGTTCTGTTGGCGGAGCTCTCGGGATTTTCGCATACTTCTGACATTTGTCACATCTTCTTATGTAGTTCACAGCATCCCGATTTATAGTTGGCCAATAGTATCCATAGCGGAGGATCTTTTTTGCTAGTGTCTGCCGTCTCGTATGGTCACCACATTCTCCTTCATGAACTTTCTTCAGAACCCGTTTTATCTCACTATGTGCAATGCACAAAAGTAAGGGGACCGACAATCCCTTCCAATACATTATTTCGTCCTACATTATGTATCGCGATGCTTTGCGAATGACTTGTCATCTTTCGCTCTTTCTTTCGGGCAAGACCCCGTGTATCAGGTACTATTGAATGGGGTTATCCATGACTCCTTCTCGATTGCTGTCTCTAACACAAAATCTACATGCATCTCATTTATACTCGGAGCATGTAAGATTTCAACGGGAACCAATCCCATCTGTTGTGCATTACCGGTGCTCGCAAATTTCGCCAATGAATCTGCTTCCCCATTTTTCTCACGTAGGATGTGTGAAATACTGTAATGACCCGGGAATTTGACCATATTATTTTAATGAGAATTAAATCTAATTTAAATAAAATACAAGTTTTTCATTTATAAACAAATAAGTTTTTTGGGCGTTATCAGTTATATATGTTGTGAAGGAAATTTTGAGTTAAAATTTAAAATAGATTCTTTCAAAATATTTATAGTAAAATTATCTTATTAAATTAAAATTAAGGATTCCATATTATTAATATTTGATAGAATACATTTATAAATGTAGTTGATAATAATAATATTTAAAATAACACAATTCTATCCATATTAAATATAAATATAAAATATATTAATGCAAATATAAGTTATAAATCAAATATTTGGAAGATTTAACTTTAAATAAAAATGAGATTAAGAAGTGATTCTAACAACAACTCTTATAATTAAAATAAAATAAAAATTATAAATATTTAACATAAGTATAACATAAAAATATGGATATAAACATAAGTATATAAACATAAGAAACCATAATATTAATATAAGTATTAAATAAACAAGTTAATGAATTCAGACAAATATAAGAATATCTGGACATAAATATGTGTAAGTAATGTTTAAGCTAGAAGAGATAATAAAACCAAAATCTTTATACAAATACATATCAGCAAAGTAGGTAGTACCTGACAAAGCTAATATGTAGTTTGTTGTTCAAGTTAGAAGGTAATAAAAACAAAATTTTTATACAAAAATCTTTGTACAGAGAAACCCAAATAAAATTGTCAGCAAACATATAATAAGTTGTAAACATATTTGAAGGCAAGCTCATTTAATGCTTTCATCTCAGCACCCAAAATAACCTTTCAGCCGAAATATTTGCATTAGCTCAGATTTACAGTACTTTGATATAAAATAAAATATGATCAAAACCAAGTTAAGGCTTGTACCAGAAGACACCTTTGTTCAAAGCTGTATATATGTATATTTATCATTCTATTTAGTTCATTTCATAACTTAACAAAACCTAAGAGGAAAACCTGAGAAAAGCAAAAGAAAATATAAATAAACATCATTTTGAATTCCAAGCTCAAATAAATCTTTCAACAATAAAGCAAGGGAAGTTTTCAGGGATTCAAATTTCAAACTGCAGTCTTCTTTCATCAACTTGTCCTCTGTTTCAAGAATTCATTTTAGTGAGTAAACATTCCCTTTTGAAAATTAAATCTTAATATTTGGTTCATGAAATCATTATGACTGTTATATTTTGTGTTATGTGATGTTGTTGTTTTCTGTAAGATCTGCTATGTGATATTTTTCCATATTATCAGGTTTCTGAGCAAAGAATTGTTAAGGAAAATTAATACTTATTAATATAAAACAATTTAAAACTTAGAAATTTAACTTATTAAGTTGTATAAACAAAAATCAAGACTTGGAAATTGTTTAAATAGCAACATAGTTACAGTAAGTTCAATTTACAGTAAAAAGTGAATAAATGGTTACAATTTGATTAACTTAAATTGGAAGTTTGAATTTATATTTTGAATAAACATTAAAAGGTAAGATTTTTGAAACAAGAATTAAGATTCTTAGATAACAATATAGAGTGCAATTTGTAAAAGAACCAAAAATGCTTTTTCTTTGATTCTTGTCAATTTAATCACTAAGTGATGTTGAAATTTGTTACGGGGCTGGTTTATTGATTCATGGTTTTAGGAAAATTGTTGAAAAAATGTTCTAATGCAAATTTTTTTGAAGCGAATCAAATCTAGGGTTTTTGGTTCGATATTTTTAGACTCTGCATCTTTAATGATTGCGTTTCCAAGGATTAGCCGAGCTTTACGAATTTCAGGGGGAAGGTAGATGATGTCGACGTCGTGGTATGGCCGGAGCCGCGTAGCTGCTAGTGGTCGAGGGTATGAGGTCATGGCGATTTTTCATCGTCGTGACTGTGTTGCTGTTCAATCGAACAAGTATATTTTGAATTCGTGTTTATTGCGTCGATCTGGGCTGTGTTTTCGAACGAGAAGTGATTATGTGGTTTGCCGGGAACGTCGTTGGTTGCCGGAGTGGTGGCGAACCACCGTGCACGTGCACGGTGGCGCGTGAGTATGTCAGCTGCTCGAACGCGTGTTGTCTCGAGTGATACACGAGAAAATTTGAAGTTTGTTTCGGGTTCTCTTGCGTATGTGTGTGTGATTATTTAACAGTAGTTTAAAAACTTAACTTTTAAAAAAAAAAACAGAAGAGAAAGGAAAAGTAGAAGGAGAAGAGGGATGTACGAGATAGACGCGGGAATGTTCAGGGTAAATACGAGATTTGCATGAGCTTTGCGCGTTGTTTTCTTCGGGTTTTAAATCTTCCAGGGGTTAGCCGCATAAAACCTTAAGATAAAGGGGTAAACAAGTTGGATATTAATTAAGTTATTAGTGTTGACAAAATTTTTTAAGCTAAGATTAACTTTAAATTTATTAAGAAAGTTTTACAAAAACATAAGATGAGTAACTAATTTAAATCGAAGTTAATTAAGAATCTAATTAATTTTATCATTGCAATTAAATAAGTAGTTTAAGATTAAATAAATTTGTAATTAAAGATTTTTAATAATAATCTTGTGTAAATCAATTTGTAATTAAGAATTTAATTAACTGTTTAAAGTTAATTAATTAACAAATAATAGTAGTTAACTAATTAAATAATTAATTAAGGATTAAACGATTAAGTTAATTAATAATTAATGATTAATTAAGTAATTTGTAATAGTTAAATGAGTAATTGGGTTTTATAAATCAATAATTAAGGTTATTAGTTAATAATTAAGAATTAATTAATTAATTGAATTAGTAATTAAGAAGTAATTAATAAATATGTTGATTAATTAGTAATTAAATAAGCAAGAATAAAATGGTTTATTCTTAAGCAAGTAATTAAGTTTAAATAAATCAAACTAAATTTGAGATGAATCAATGATTCTGTTTGATTGATTCTGATATGTATTTATATCCTGTGTTGTTCTGTGATATTCTGGATATATCTGTAATAACTGTGTATGATATATCTGTGATAAATGCTATATGAATTCAATTGTTGAATTAAATTGTTTAAAATTAATTTAAACAACTTGGCCTCTAAAATGGCGTTTGGATTTCGATGAGACCGGGATCGGATGTCAAATTTGATATTCTGAAAATCACATCGATCCAATTTAAACGTTAGGTCGTGACATCTCAAGTGAAGATCGAGATGGTGTTTCAGAATGCAAGGGTTATCGTCGTTAACTCTGAGGGTGATTCCAAAATGAGTGTAACGAGATAATGCCTTCGGTTTCGTTCGAACCCGGAACGAACTTGTATGGATTGAATGCTTTCCGCACATCGTCAAGCGGACGATGAGCATTCTAAGAGATATGTGCTATAAAGGTAATCGCAGCCTCAAGCCTCATCAACCGGGAATGGCTAAAACAGGGGATGTGCAGCAAGGTTAGGTGGGTCATGCCCAAGCAGGACAAGATATATCCCTTCCTAGATGTCCCTTTTTATTCGGTTGTGTGGGCAGTTAGTATGCAGCCAACTGCGGGGTTATCTTGTTCGGGAGTGTTCAGTAACGAATGGTTCCGGCCTTGTGTTGTAGGGGAGTTAGGGTGGCTCCTCAGTACGGTGATCAAGGCCACGTACTGTGACGGGCGGTACCCTAGTAGCCCTGCCATTGTATGGGATCCAATTTCCAATAAGAGCCGTACGTTTTGATTGTGCCCAACTATGTTGGAATGTGAGATGTAAGCATTTCAGCTATTTCTGTATTTTACTTGAAAACCCTAAACACTATTATAATATTACTGAATTTCCTATAAAATGTTTTGGTTAGCGTAAGGTAAAAACTTACCCGTGTTTATGTGTGGGAAGTCTTACGCGATACCTTTATTTCAAATGATTTTCTAAGTTAAACCACTTTAACCCGTTTACTCACACCAGACCCATGTCTGACCCAGAGTTTATATTTTGTTTTCATAAACTCTTGAGTACTCAAATTTTTATGAGTAGCCAAGTGATAGGTTTTGGAGTATAGAGTTTCTAGAGGAGTTGGAGCAGAAGACCAGACGTATGTATCTATCTTTATAGTTCCGCTGTGTTAGTTAGTGCATGATGTATTTTGGGATGTATGTATTGACAGATATGTATATGACAGTTCTGTTGTATGATATTGTATAACTCTTATATATGTATAACTATGTTATGTTGATGTATTATATTTTGTTCCATTCCGCTGTGAGATTCTGATGTTGTTATTCTTTCTTTCTATTCTTTTCTATTTCTATCCCTTTCTTTCTTAATGATGATACGTCTTTCTGGGGTTCGTAGGGTCGTCACGACTGGTATCAGAGCGTTAGGTTGAGCGAGTACCTAGGCTCTTGAATAATATTTATCTTGAGAGTGCGTATTTGTATTTTCATATAATTATATACCTATCTAAACTTGTTGAGTTACCTGTCCAGGTGGCCAACATGAGTTCTGGAAGGAGAGGCAGAGGTAGGGTCAGTACCTCAACTGATAATGGACGAAGTCAAAATGCTAGTGGGGCTGTAAATCCAGTACCGCCTCAAGTTGTTTTGCTACTTTATGTAAGGACTTCATCAACCTTGGTGGCCAACCATTTAAAGGTTCAGAATTGATAATTGAAGTTCAAGCTTGGCTACGATCGTGCGAGCACATTTTTAAGAGTATAAGGTTGTTTGATGAACGGAAGAGGGAAATGGCATCATGGCAATTGCAGGGAGGCACAGCAGCATGGTGGGATGCAACGGTTGCAAATATTCCCGAGGAAGATATTTCATGGGAAAGATTTAAGGAGTTATTTGAGGAGAAGTTTATGCCAAAGCAGGGAAAACTCAATTATACCAGGATTTTCTGAATTTGAAGCAGGGAAGCATGTCTGTTTCTGAGTATGAGATCAAATTTAACGAACTTTCTTGCTACAGGCCAGGGCTCATTGGTACACCCCTTAAAAAGAATGAAAAGTTTGTGCAAGGATTGAGGCCATAATTTCATGATAAGATGACGGTGCTCTTGAAAGGTTCTTTTGTCGATTTGATTGATATGGCTTTGAGATATGAGAATTTGATGAACAAGAGATCTGTGGCAGCAGCAGCAGCTTCGAGAGGGAATTTTGCAAACCCAAATAAGAGGAAGTTTAATCCACCTTGGAAAAGGCAAGGCAAGGGAAAGAAACCGGGAGGAAGAAATAACGGACCCCGCAAGTGTTATAATTGTCAGCAAGTTGGGCATTTGTCAAATCAGTGTCCTCAAGGAAAATCTCAGCAACATCAGAGTGGTCCAGGATCAGCAATGGTTCAGAGATCGTTGTGTTTTAATTGTCACCAGCCCGGTCACATGATCAAGAATTGTCCACTTTTGCAGAGGGCGCCTCAGAATAAAGTCTTTGCTCAAGAAGCCGGTCCATCTTCTTCTTCTTAAGGCAAAGGGGTTTTGGAAGGTACTTTACTTTTAGATGGCAAATATATTAAAATTTTGTTTGATTCGGGTGCTTCTTTGAGTTTCATTTCTCTAGAATCAGTAGAAAAGTTCTTTCTCAACCCTTGTACTGTGGATCGTCCCATTCTTGTATCTAATCCTATTGGTGGGGCAACCAAATTAGATACGATCTGTAAGGACTTGAAGATTTCTTATTTGTCCCATAGTTTTTCTTGTGACCCTTATGTGTTAAATTTTAAGGGATTTGATCTTATTTTGGGAATGGATTGGCTCGATAAGTATAAAGCAGTCCTGAATTGTGATGAGATGACAGTTTCGTTGGAAACTGATTTGGGTAGGATTGCCAAAGTGTCGTGTAATGATTCTGGATTTAGCTTCAGGTTTCCATCAGTTGAGGGTAGCTGAGGACAGTATCCCCTTGACTACATTTAGGGGACCGAATTGTTTCTATGAATGGTTAGTTATGCCTTTCGGATTAACCAACGCTCCTGCCTACTTTGTTGACCTGATGAACTGAGTCTTTCGGGATGTGTTGAATAAGTTCATTCTGGTGTTCATCGATGATATCTTGGTCTACTCCAAATCTGAAGAGGAGCACGGGCATCATTTGAGAATTGTATTGGAGACTCTGAGGAAGCATGTTTTGAAGGCAAAGTTCTCAAAGTGTCATTTCTAGAAATCAGAAGTTAAATTTTTAGGGCACATTGTTTCTGGTGAAGGCATATCTGTAGACCCAGTGAAAGTTGAAACTATTTTGGAATGGAAGCAGCCGGAGACACCGACTGAAGTTCGTAGTTTTCTGGGTTTGGCTGGCTACTACAGAAAATTTTATCAAGGATTATTCCGAGATTTCTTCACACCTGACTAAGCTGACTAGAAAAGGAGCTAAATTCAAATGGACACCTTAGTGTGAAGAAGCTTTTCAGGAATTGAAGACAAGGCTAACCAGTGCACCAGTACTTTCTATTCCGGATGGGAAGAGCAAATTTGACGTTTATACGGATGCTTGTCTAGTTGGATTGGGAGCAGTTCTGATGCAGAATGGAAGGGTCATTGCGTATGCTAGTCAGCAGTTGAAACCACATGAGAGGAACTACGCTACGCATGATCTTGAACTATTAGCCATTGTTTTTGCTTTGAAAATTTGGAGACATTATCTTTTGGGAGAGAAGTTTGAATTATTTACAGATCATAAACCATTGAAATATATTTTCTCTCAAAAAGATCTTAATCTGAGATAGCAGCGATGGGTCGAATTTCTGGCATCCTATGATTTGGATATTCTGTATACTCCGGGGAAAGCGAATGTTGTAGCTGACGCTCTTAGTAGAAATGCAGTTTTGTCTCTTTTGGAGGGCGTTCCTTCTCTCCAGGAAAGAATCATTAGTAAGCAAATGGAGGATAAATCTTTTGAGGAAATAATTCTTGGAACTAAGGACGGTCGATATTCCGATTTCAAGGTGGACGATCAAGGTGCTTTAAGGATTAATGGTCGTTTGTGTGTGCCTAATATTGATGGACTGAGGCAAGAAGTCTTAGCTGAGTGTCATCGCTCCAAATTGAATATTCACCCGAGAATCTCAAAGATGTATAAGGATATGAGAAGAGTTTTCAGGTGGCCGAATATGAAGAGCGATGTAGCTGCTTTCGTAAATAGTTGTGCCATCTGCCAACAAGTTAAGGGAGATCAACAGAAGTCGGCCGGATTATTGCAGCCTTTGGAAATTCCAGATTGGAAATGGGCGATGATCTCGATGGATTTCATCGACGGTTTGCCTAGAACCAGGAAAGGAAATGAAGGCATATGGGTTATTGTGGATCGTTTAACTAAGAGTGTCCATTTTATACTCGTTAAGGCAACTCGTACTGCAGCTTCTCTGGCAGAAATTTTCTTGAAGCAGATAGTCAGATTACATGGTGTTCCCGTCAGTATAGTAAGTGACCGTGATCCTATTTTCACCAGAAAATTCTGGGAAGCTCTGCAATCGGCTATGGGAACAAGTTTGAGATTGAGTACAACCTATCATCCTCAGATGGACAGACAGACGGAGAGGCTTAATCGTATTCTGGAAGATATGTTGCGAACTTGTGTATTGGATTTTGGTGGATCGTGGAAAGACCATCTTCATCTAGTGGAATTTTCTTATAATAACAGTTATCGGGCGAGTATTAAGATGGCCCCGTATGAAGCTCTGTATGGAAGACCGTGTAGATCCCCATCATGTTGGATTGAATCGGAAGATCGTCTTATGCTCGGACCCGATCTAATTCGAGAAGCTTCTGCGAAAGTTGAGCTTATCAAGAAAAGGATGAAAGCTACTCAAGATCGTCAGAAGAAATATGCAGATAAGAGGCGAAGACCATTGGAATTTGAGATCGGAGATTTAGTTTTTATTAAAGTTTCCCCGATTAAAGGAGCTACAAGATTCGGAAAAACGAAAAAACTTGCTCCGAGATTTATTGGACCATTCCGAGTGCTAGAAATAATTGGAGCTGTAGCCTACAGAATTGAATTGCCAGAACGGATGTCTGGAATTCACAATGTATTCCATGTGTCACATTTAAGGAAATACGTTCGTGACCCATCACTGGTTGTAGAACCAGTAGTTCAGGAAGATTTAGAAGTAGAACCCAACTTGACTGTGGTCAGAAATCCTGTCTGGATTGTGGATCAAGACGAGAAGCAGCTCAGGAGCAAAGTGGTGAAACTCGTTAAGGTGTAATGGAGTGAGGATCCCAGAGATTGTACCTGGGAAACTCTAGATAGTTTTAGGAAAACTAATCTGGATTTGTGTCCGGATAGCTAGTGATGTTTGTTAGGGTATACTGTTTGATTGTTTGTTATTGTATGGATGATGCGTATGTTTGAATTGTTAATATAAAAGCTTTTGAATTAACTGTTGTTTAAATTTCGGGGACGAAATTCTTTTAAGGGGGGAGGAATGTAATGACCCGGGATTTTGACCATATTATTATAATGAGAATTAAATCTAATTTAAATAAAATACAAGTTTTTCATTTATAAACAAATAAGATTTTTGGGCATTATAAATTATATATGTTGTGAAGAAAATTTTGAGTTAAAATTTAAAATAGATTCTTTCAAAATATTTATAATAAAATTATCTTATTAAATTAAAATTAAGGATTCCATATTATTAATATTTGATATAATACATTTATAAATGTATTTGATAATAATAATATTTAAAATAACACAATTCTATCCGTATTAAATATAAATATAAAATATATTAATGCAAATATAAGTTATAAATCAAATATTTAGAAGATTTAACTTTAAATAAAAATAAGATTAAGAAGTGATTCTAACAACAACTCTTATAATTAAAATAAAATAAAGCTTATAAATATTTAACATAAGTATAACATAAAAATATGGATATAAACATAAGTATATAAACGTAAGAAACCATAATGTTAATATAAGTATAAAATAAACAAGTTAATAAAGTCAGACAAATATAAGAATATCTGGACATAAATATGTGTAAGTAATGTTTAAGCTAGAAGAGATAATAAAACCAAAATCTTTATACAAATACATATCAGCAAAGTAGGTAGTACCTGACAAAGCTAATATGTAGTTTGTTGTTCAAGTTAGAAGGTAATAAAAACAAAAATTTTATACAAAAATCTTTGTACAGAGAAACCCAAATAAAATTGTCAGCAAACATATAATAAGTTGTAAACATATTTGAAGGCAAGCTCATTTAATTGTTTCATCTCAGCACGCAAAATAACCTTTCAGCCGAAATATTTGCATTAGCTCAGATTTACAGTACTTTGATATAGAATAAAATATGATCAAAACCAAGTTAAGGCTTGTACCAGAAGACACCTTTGTTCAAAGCTGTATATATGTATATTTATCATTCTATTTAGTTCATTTCATAACTTAACAAAACTTAAGAGGAAAACCTGAGAAAAGCAAAAGAAAATATAAATAAACATCATTTTGAATTCCAAGCTCAAACAAATCTTTCAACAATAAAGCAAGGGAAGTTTTCAGGGATTCAAATTTCAAACTACAGTCTTCTTTCATCATCCTGTCCTCTGTTTCAACGATTCATTTTGGTGAGTAAACATTCCCTTTTGAAAATTAAATCTTTATATTTGGTTCATGAAATCATTATGACTATTATATTTTGTGTTATGTGATGTTGCTATTTTCTGTAAGATCTGCTATGTGATATTTTTCCATATTATCAGGTTTCTGAGCAAAGAATTGTTAAGGAAAATTAATACTTATTAATATAAAACAATTTAAAACTTAGAAATTTAACTTATTAAGTTGTATAAACAAAAATCAAGACTTGGAAATTGTTTAAATAGCAACATAGTTACAGTAAGTTCAATTTACAGTAAAAAGTGAATAAATGGTTAAAATTTGATTAACTTAAATTGGAAGTTTGAATTTATATCTTGAATAAAAATTAAAAGGTAAGATTTTTGAAACAAGAATTAAGATTTTTAGATAACAATATAGAGTGCAGTTTGTAAAAGAACCGAAAATGCTTTTTCTTTGATTCTTGTCAATTTAATCACTAAGTGATGTTGAAATTTGTCATGGGGCTGGTTTATTGATTCACGGTTTAGGAAAAATGTTGAAAAAAATTTCTAATGCAATTTTTTTTGAAGCGAATCAAATCTAGGGTTTTTGGTTCGATATTTTTAGGCTCTGCATCTTTAATGATTGTGTTGCCATGGATTAGCCGAGCTTCACGAATTTCAGGGGGAAGGTGGATGATGTCGACGCCGTGGTATGGCCGGAGCCGCGTAGCCGCTAGTGGTCGAGGGTATGAGGTCATGGCGATTTTTCTTGGTCGTGACTGTGTTGCTGTTCATTCGAACAAGCATATTTTGAATTCGTGTTTATTGCATCGATCTGGGCTGTGTTTTCGAACGAGTCGTGGTTATGTGGTTTGCCGGGATTGTCGTTAGTCGCCGGAGTAGTGGCGAACCACCGTGCACGTGCACGGTGGCACGTGAGTGTGCCAGCTGCTCGAACGCGTGTTGTCTCGAGTGATACACGAGAAAATTTAAAGTTTGCTTCGGGTTCTCTTGCATGTGCTTGTGTGATTATTTAACAGTAGTTTAAAAACTTAACTTAAAAAAATATAAAACAGAAGAGAAAGGCAAAGTAGAAGGAGAAGAGGGATGCAAGAGATAGAAGCGGGAATGTTCAGGGTAAACACGAGATTTGCACTAGCTTTGCACGTTGTTTTCTTCGGGTTTTAAATCTTCCAGGGGTTAGCCGCATAAAACCTCAAGATAAAGGGGCAAACAAGTTGGATATTAATTAAGTTATTAGTGTTGACAAATTTTGTTAAGCTAAGATTAACTTTAAATTTATTAAGAAAGTTTTACAAAAATGTAAGATGAGTAATTAATTTAAATCGAAGTTAATTAAGAATGTAATTAATTTTGTAATTGTAATTAAATAAGTAGTTTAAGATTTAATAAAATTTGTAATTAAAGATTTTTAATAATAAGCCTGTGTAAATCAATTTGTAATTAAGAATTTAATTAACTGTTTAAAGTTAATTAATTAACAAATAATAGTAGTTAACTAATTAAATAATTAATTAAGTATTAAACTATTAAGTTAATTGATAATTAATGATTAATTAAGTAATTAGTAATAATTAAATGAGTAATTGAGTTTTATAAATCAATAATTAAGGTTATTAGTTAATAATTAAGAATTAATTAATTGAATTAGTAATTAAGAAGTAATTAATAAATATGTTGATTAATTAGTAATTAAATAAGCAAGAATAAAATGGTTTATTCTTAAGCAAGTAATTAAGTTTAGATAAATCAAACTAAATTTGAGATGAATCGATGATTCTGTTTGAATGATTCTGATATGAATTTATATCATGTGTTGTTCAATGATATTCTGGATATATCTGTAATAACTGTGTATGATTTATCTGTGATAATGTTATGTGAATTCAATTGTTGAATTAAACTGTTTAAAATTAATTTAAACAACTTGGCCTCTAAAATTGCGTTTGGATTTCGATGAGACCGGGATCGGATGTCAAATTTGATATTCTGAAAACCACATCGATCCAATTTAAACGTTAGGTCGTGACATCTCAAGTGAAGATCGAGATAGTGTTTCAGAATGCAAGGGTTATCGTCGTTAACTCTGAGAGTGATTCCAAAATGAGTGTAACGAGATAATGCCTTCGGTTTCGTTCGAACCCGGAACGAACTTGTATGGATTGAATGCTTTCAGCACATCGTCAAGCGGATGATGAGCATTCTTAGAGATATGTGCTATAAAGGTAATCGCAGCCTCAAGCCTCATCAACCGGGAATGGCTAAAACAGGGTATGTGCAGCAAGGTTAGGTGGGTCATGCCCAAGCAGAACGAGATATATCCCTGTCTAGATGTACCTTTTTATTCGGTTGTGTGGGCAGTTGGTCTGCAGCCAACTGCGGGGTTATCTTGTTCGGCACTGTTCGGTAAGGAATGGTTCCGGCCTCGTGTTGCAGGGGAGTTAGGGTGGCTCCTCGGTACGGTGATCTAGGCCACGTACTGTGACGGGCGGTACCCTAGTAGCCCTGTCATTGTATGGGATCCAATTTCCAATAAGAGCCGTACGTTTTGATTGTGTCCAACTATGTTGGAATGTGAGATGTAAGCATTTCAGCTATTTCTGTATTTTACTTGAAAACCCTAGACACTATTTTAATATCATTGAATTTCCTATAAAATGTTTTGGTTAGCGTAAGGTAAAAACTTACCCGTGTTTATGTGTGGAAAGTCTTACGCGATACCTTTATTTCAAATGATTTTCAAAGTTAAACTTTTTTAACCCGTTTACTCACACCAGAACCATGTCTGACCCGGAGTTTATATTTTGTTTTCATAAACTCTTGGGTACTCAAATTTTTATGAGTAGCCAAGTGATAGGTTTTGGAGTATAGAGTTTCTGGAGGAGTTGGAGCAGAAGACCAGACGTATGTATCTATCTATATAGTTCCGCTATGTTAGTTAGTGTACGATGTATTTTGGGGACAGATATGTATATGACAGTTCTGTTGTATGATATTGTATAACTCTGATATATGTATAACTATGTTATGTTGATGTATTATATTTTTTTCCAGTCCGCTGTGAGATTCTGATGTTGTTATTCTTTCTTTCTATTTTTTTCTATTTCTATCACTTTCTTTCTTAATGATGATCCGTCTTTCTGGGGTTAGAAAGGCGGGTCGTCACAAATACCGTTATACTCGTGGTCTGCCAACAGCCCTTGAACATGAGCCAGGTATGGAGCAAGTCTCCGGCCTTTTTCCTGATAGTCTCCCTGCATCTAGAACACCACCAATTGTGAGTTGTAAAAGATTTCAACCGATCTCACTCCAAGTTCCCTAATAAGTTTCAAGCCAGCAATCAATGCTTCATACTCAGCTTCGTTATTTATAGCCGGGAAATCGAGCTTCAACGCATAAAAAACTGATTGGTTTTCGAGAGTTGCAAGAATTACACCAGCCCCAGTACACCGGTCGTTGGATGCCCCATCAGTGTATAGTTTCCATCGAATAGAAGTAATGACATCGTCACTATTTGGTTCGTCAAATACGGTAAGTTCAGCAATGAAGTCCGCCAGCGCTTTCCCTTGTATGGCCCTCCGTGGCAGTAGGTGATATCGAACTGACTCAACTCAATATTCCATTTTAACAGCCTTCCAGAGGTTTTTGGTCGTTGGAGTACCTGTCGCAAGGGTTGGTCGGTATAAAGACTGATCGAGTGTACCTGAAAGAACGGGCGAAGCATGTGTGATGCAATCAACAAGCAGTAGCCTAGCTTCTCAATTTTAGGATAATTTATTTCTACCTCCGTTAAACGTTTACTGACATAGTATACCGACTTTTGAACTCAGTCATTCTCGCGGACCAAAACCGTACAGATGGCATGTTGAGATACGACCAAGTATACATACAAAACTTCATGGTCTATAGGCTTCGACAACACTGGGGGACTTTCCAAGTGCCTTGCCAGAGCTCGAAACGCATCCTCGCAGTTGGTCGTCCACTAAAAATTTCTCTTTCCTTTATTTATTACATCGAAGAAAGGAATACACTTGTCTATCGCTCTGGATATGAATCGACTCAGTGCGACCACTTTTCCACTTAGGCTTTGTACTTGCTTTATAGTTCTGGGCACTTGTATGTCTCAAATAGTCTGAATATTTTCTGGTTTAGCTTCAATTCCTCGTGCATTAACAATGAAACCCAAAAACTTTCCTGACGCAGCGCCAAACAATACTTCAGAGGATTGATTTTCATTCCGTAATACCTGAGTATATCAAACATTTCTGCTAAGTCTCGAATGTGGTCATTTGACTGCCGTGACTTCACAAGAATGCCATCCACATATACTTCCATTGTCCTACCAATCTGGTCTTTAAACATCCTATTCACCAGACGCTGATAAGTAGCTCCCGCATTTTTCAATCCAAAAGGCATTACTACATAAAAATATAGTCCAATGTCTATGACAAAACTAGTGTGTTCTTGATCTGGAATGTGCATAGGGATTTGATTATATCATGAGTAAGCATCCATAAATGACAATAACTCGTGTCCTTCCGTTGAGTCGGCCATCTGATCAATTCTGGGTAAAGGGAAACTATCCTTAGGGCATGCTTTGTTTAGATCTAAGTAATCTACGCAAGTTCTCCATTCTCCATTTGCTTTCCTTACTAGCACGAGGTTAGACACCCATTCAGGGTAGAGAACGTCACGGACAAACCCATTGGTTTTGAGTTTGTCCACCTCCTCTCTGAGAGCAGCGGACCTATCCGGGTCCATGCCTCTTCATTTTTTCTTTACTAGTACGTATCTCGGATCTATGTTCAACACATGACTCGCAATGACGGGAGAAATCCCACACATATCGGAATGTGTCCAAGTGAAAACTTCCAAATTCGCTCGGAGGAAATCAGCGAGATCCTCGGTCATCGAGGGGTTGAGTTGTCATCTAATCTTAAGCACCCGCGTTGGGCCATCACGGATGACTGGAATGTCAATCGTCAGTTCAGCCGGTGCTGCTTTTACCTCCCTAGGTTCCTCATCATCGTCGCTCGGATCTATGTCTCTATAGATTCGATCATGTTGCCCGAGCCAAGGCCCAGGCATTACTTGTCAATCTTTAGTGACTCGGATGCGGACGGAGATGTCCACAACCTTTCCTTTCTCTCTTCACTGGGCGTCTCTCAGCTCAGCCACATAACATGCACGACCAGTCACCTGATCGCTATGCACAACACCAACTCCTTTATCAACACCACGTGGCCAAAGCAGCCCTAAAATCTGCCAGGGTCGGTTGACCCAGAAACACATTGTATAGAGAATCGACATCCAAAATGACGAATGGTAGGATCCGCACCCTCCTATGTTCACATTCTCCAATTTCAACTGGTAATTCAATAAAACCCACTGCATCAGTAGCTATGCCATTAAAACCATGAATACAGGCTTTAGATGGTTTCAGATCCTTTATCTCCATCTTCATCAGGTCATATGCTTTTTTGAAGATAATGTTAATAGAACTTCCGCAGTCAATCAGTATTCTCCTCACAAACACTGCGCCAATAGTGGCCGAGATGACCATCGGATCAATGGTGGGCGCCTCCACTTGATCTGCATCTCTGCCCCTAAACACTATATCATCGGTCATCGTTCGATGCTGCTCAACATTGAAAATCTGCATGTTTTAGGGAATTAGCATACCGCTCCATTTCATGCCAATTATTATCTGCAGGGTAAGTCCCACCGACTATCTTGTTTATGACTAGTCTACCTACATTACGAGTAGGTTCCGTTGGATGGCATGGCGCTTGCTCGCAACCGGGGTCCGATGTTCCTTGTCCGTCTTCCTACGGATTCTTGAAAAACTCCTATAACTTTTTCTGTCGAATCAACTTTTCTATAGTATCATGGAGGTGCCTACAATCCTTGGTATTGTACCCATAAGTCTCATGGAAGCACCAATACTTCTCAGACCGCTTTTGCGCTTCTGTAGACACTTTTGTTCCTGGCTTTCGATATTGAAAAGTATTACAAGTCGATAGGTAAATATTTTTTAGAAATGCATTCAGAGGAATGTATTCATTGTAAGTTGGAATCTTTTGTTTCCACTTTCCTGCTTTCCTATTCTTTCCAGGATTTCCTCCTTTGGATCCTTTAGATTGCTCTAGCTTGTTCTGGACATTGACCTCGACCTTTCCCGAGTTATCACCAGATTATTTTACAGCAATGTTGTTCTTCACAGTCTCCTTGCCAGGCGCTGGTAAATTGTCTCATCCACCTGGCTTCCTCTCTTCTTATAAGTTAGTGCGCCTTTGAATAGAAACGTTCTAGTGTAGTCGGAGGCTTTCCCGCCAGCCAATCGCCAAACCCAAATCCAAATCTACTCCTCGCATCATAGCCATCAGAATGGCTTGGTCATTTGGGTTGCTAACTTCAGTAGACGCAACGTGAAATTTTTGTGAGTACTCCTTTAACGACTCCCCTAGAGCCTGAATCACACTGGACAAGGACATCACGTCCTTAGAACGAGTGGCGTGAATCCTGATCTATTCCATAAATTTCGTCGCTAACACATCAAAGTTGGAGATAAACTGCGGAGGAAGTCGGGTCAACCACATGGTGGCGATTACAGATAAAGTTATTGGGAAGCATCTACTCTTAGTTGCATTGTTTTCCTCTAGCTGAATCCATCACCCACTCATATCTCATCACATGCTATCAGGGATCAGTCTTCCCTTCGTAGGCTGGAACAGTCGGCATGTTAAACTTCCTAGGGTACTCAACCTATATAATAGCATTTTTGAATGGAGTATGACTCCAGGATATCCCATAGTCATCATTAGACAAGCCTTGATTTTCTCTCATCGGCTGTCTGACCATAGCCGATAGATCTGGGGTTTGTATGGAAGATGGCCGGTTGGAATCTGTCCTACGAGACCGTTTTGATTGGTGTCTCCTCTGTTGGTGATCTACCAAACCTATATCCTGGGGACCAGCTTCATTAGGACCTTGGTGAGTGGGCTGTCCAGCTTCCACTCGTGCTCCAGATCCTAAGTTTCCTGTTCCTGCTTGGGTGTGATTTCCCTGGTGTAAGTGAGGGGCCATGACTCTAGGTTGGGAACATGGACCGTCCCTGGTTGATCGATCAACAACACATGCTCGCGTTGTTTCAGTTCTACGGCGTCTACGCCTAGGGGGTTCCTCAGATAAGTCAGAGCTACGGATGAGGAGTAGGAAGCGAGACTTCCTCCAGCATTCTGATGCTGTTGTTGAGTAAGCTGAGTCATGAGGTTGGTGTTAGCTTGAATATGTTCTTTAAGTTTTCTCCTACTTTCCATGAGTTCTCTCATCAGCTCGTTGAACTCTATTCTAGTGACAACTTCCATTTGGTTTGGGCGGTGGCAGTCCCTATGCCTGGATTAGCTTGTTGATTGCTGGGCTCTACTCGTTGGACGCTAGCAGTCTCGTTGACATCCGCGTTGTGGGAGGCTGATCTGATATGAGGTCTTCCCATTGTATAGTTATTGGTAGGAACTCTGAGTAGAATCAACGGACTTCCTATGAACGACTAGGATCTCCTTCGGGGATTTCTTCAGTAGCGACAAAGTAGATCCTAATAACCTGAGAATGTTGTTCCTAATGAAAGCACCAAAATTGGTCACTAACACCCTTGAGTAGGCTCGTGTGGAGAGATTAATGAAAAAGGTAAATTAAAACTGAGGAATAACACAGTAGAGTACGATAAAGATAGTAAAAAGCAAGAATGTCGAAATTATAATGGTTCGGCGTAACTGCCTACATCCACTTTGTTCGTAATCTATATTACTTCTTCAAATAATTCAATACAGATACAATCCATACACCAACAACTTGAATACAAGTTTTAACAGAGAAAAAAGGAGTCTTAAAAATGGCAGAGTCTCCCCGGTATTCTCTCGAAAAGGTCCCTTTTCACTGCGCCCCTGCCCCTCTATTTATATATGAAGATAGGCCGGACTTCCTTCGCGGGCCCAGGAACAAGGCACTTCGGCCCATATTAGGTGACTTCTGCGCCCCGAGCCATGCACGCCGAACGACAAATGCCAAGCGATAAATGATGACCTATCACGTCTAGTCGGTGATCGATTATCAAATCACTCGAAGTAAGCCCTCAAAAGACTTGTAGCAACTCGCGGTGGAACTTGGAACGAAACAATACTGAACCTCTCACTTGAATGTTTTCCACCATGAATAAGCCAAATCCCTCATCTTGCTTTGAAACATCTACACCGAACGCTTGCGTCGGACGATGGTTGCCGAGCGATGCTGTTCGGACGAAGCTGCCGAGCGATGCTAGCCGAACGCAGGTAGCCGAGCGATGCTATTCGAACGAAGGCTGCCGAGCGACGTTGGTCGAACTGTAGTTGGTAAGCGGTGTTGGCCGAACCACATATCTAGGCCGAACGGTATATAGGCCGAACCATACTTGCATGCCAAACCACACTTGCATGCTGAACCACACTTGCATGTTGAACGATGCATCCAGGCCGAACGGTATACAGGCCGAACAACACTTGCATGCCGAACAACACTTGCATGTCGAACGATGCATCTAGCTGAATGGTACTTTCTTGCCGAGCCTCTCAATTCAAGTCAATCTCTCACTGGATCATGTTTCACTTAGAGCCAACCAAGAAACTTAATAGTTATCCTCTCATAATGGGGCCAAACAACCGGGCAACATAGATTTATCGTGGTTCGACTAACTCTGGCCTACATTCACTAAAGAAATCCTTTATTTGTTTGTACTGCTGTTCAGTTATCATGATATGAATTTACATAATCAAAATAATGGAGTGTATCCTAGATAGAAGATGAAGTGAAGCAAAAAGAAGATCCCTTTTTTGATGCCATGCCCATTGTTTATAGTAGAAGACATGAAAATATCTCATTCAAAACCCGGATCTAGAACCCTAAAGCCAAGACGAGCCTACCCAAAAAGTTTGGGGCCCACAGGATCCCATATTAGGGATCAAGGCTGATCCCTAATTTAGGGGATTTATAGGGTGAGATCCATATGATGGGTCCCCTATTTTTTATTGTACATCCCCTCCAAATTTCATGTTGTATGCATTTATAAATTTTGTGTTATTGACGATCATTCCTATGAACTTGAATATGGTCGATCCCCTATAAGGAAGAGGGCTGATATCTCCAAACTCCTCAATTTTGTGTTCCATCCTTAGGGTAGACTCCTTAGGAGCCTTTCTTCTTATTACCAAAGTTTCACTTCAATCTGCCTTGTGGTTGTTGACTTATGTAGCGATGATCATTGAGTTGTGTAATGTGCATCCTGTTCATTCCGACCCCTCTACTACATTCCCTCTATTTTGATCCCTTTTGTAGTGTGAATATTCTGATCCAATTCCTCTCCTACGGGGAGTGCTAGTTCCATACTTAGCCATTTTTTGAGTGTTGTCCGTCCGAATCCATTTAACTATAGTTCACAGTTTCAAATATAATCGATCTCCAATCCCGGTGACCATCTCTTCGTGCTTTCTGCGCCGATGATCACAAAATTCGTTGGGTTAAATCCGCCCATGTACTGCCTTACCAAAAGGTGGTTTAATAGTAGTGGACAAATTTAAAGACGATCATATCTTCTAATCCGTAACTCAGATTAAGACACGGTTTCACCTTAGGTGCATGTCTTAACCATAGGAACATTTTATAAGTGTTTTGATTATATTATTTGACATTGCCAAATTTTCCTCCAATACTTTGCTTTACCCTTGTGATTACATGATGGAACCTTTACCATGCACCTTTCGCTCATTCCTATGCACCTAAACATCTTTCGTATTCACCATGCTATGGACAAAAATGCCTATAACAATTTACAAATGAACTAAATTAAAGATTGGCAATGAAATATAAATTACACTTACCTTTAAATCCTTTTCCGTGTTGTCACTTCTGGATCCTGCAAGATCCAATATGCACAACCATAAAAATATTCATGCCTCGACTAGCTAATTGTTTATTTTTACAATACTATGTATTTTTTCTTTGTGTCTAGAACTTTAATAGCAATACAACAATATGGATATTTGATATATATTGAATGACGTATAAATGTTATATGGAGAACGGTCGTGGTTTGTAATATATGAAACTTCAATGAAATTAGTTCTTGGAAGAAAGCAAATAATCCATAATGCAAAATTATTTATTTTATACGTTTGATTACAATGAGTATCTCTTCTGAATGGTTTGACGATTTATCAAGGAAAGTGAATGTACAATAGTGGATGTAACTTGGGCACTGTTAGGATGAAGAGAGTGAATTGTCCATCTACTTCATGAATGGGCATCAGAAACAAGAACAGTATAAAATATGAAAAGATGCTTAATATGGAATAAGGTATTTCTATTCAAATTGTTTAATAATATAAAAAATTATTTTCTACAAAGTTTATTTTTATGATTTCAAGATATTTGATCAAAAACTCTCGATTGTAAAATGGATATAGGAAATGAAATAAATAGTACAAAATAAGTAGTAAAATGGAGCTTCATATTTCATATGCTATTATAGTAATGGCAAAAATAGTAGAAGCATTTTGTATAATTCTTATCAACGGACGTACCAAGATACGAAAAATATTTACATAAATATAACAAATATTACTTGTGAAATAATAATAGTTTTCTTTATTGGCTGAAAATAAATATAGTTTTATTTTGTTATGAATATTTTGAATATCCATTATGTAAATATATAATAGAATAACGGTATTTGTTACATTAGCTACATAACACAAAAGTACCTAAATTTTAAGAATTATTTTAGGGATTATGGACTAAACCATATCTTGGGGAGTAATTTTTTAAATCATGAGATTATGAACCATATGGTACTGATGAATTATACATCAAAAGATTGAGGGCGAAGCACCCATTCAATGGGGCTAACAAAAGAATTGATGAACCATTCAGATTGATGCACAAAGATGTAAGCAGTCAAAAGTTAAATGTCACTGAAATGGATCCACCGACTTTGTTTAATTTGTAGACGAATTATCATAGAAATGGACATGCATATTTGATACATAAGCAACGTATTTATGTTATGTTCATTGGATATAGAATGGAAGTTGAAAACAGAATATGCGAAGGTAATTCGATTCGATCGAATAGGTAAGTGCGTGGAAAGGGTTCCAAAATTACCTAAAAACGATAAAGATTCAATCTCAAGGTCACTCCTCCATATGACACATAATGATGTATCAATAAGTAGTAACCGGATTTTGTTGGAAAAAATATAATTAATGATAAGTGAAGTTGAGTTAAATTCTTCTTTTTATAGTAAAGTTAGCAGGGTTGAGTGGGCCCCTACCAGATTTTGCACCCAAAACAATAAAATAAATTAGCTCAAAAAAAGCTTTGAGTTAACAAAACACATGAGAAACAAACAAGAGGATCCACAAACACATAATCAAAAAGAAAAAAACAGGGAGGCAAAATAAAAACAAGCAAAAGAAATATGCTAGTTCCAAGCAAAAGTTGTGGCATCAGCGAAATCAGCCATCCTCTTCATGCTACTAAACACTTCATGTCTTAAAACATGCCATATCATGTCAATGCTTCTCCTTTTGTTCTCAAAACATATAAGATTCCTCTCCCTCCATATCAACGTTAAATATTTCTTCAGACATAGCACTATTTATTGTGATTCATAAGTTCTCCATTTTTTCGGTTGATATATCAGGTTCCGTTCAATTTCGGATACACTGGACAAAAAGTTTCTTCCAGCTTTCATCATCAGTCTCCTCCTTAATGTGAGAATAACATCACAACTGAAGAAGATATGGTTGCAGCTTCCATTCTGAACCTCATAGAAACAACATAACAAACGTTGATTAAGACCATACCTAACTAGAACATCCTTTGTTAGCAAAGCCTTATTAAGCACTTTCCACATCATTAGGTTATTCTATGGGGGCGTAGCAGTATTCCATATAATTTTCATCCACCTGCATGTTGGCAATGTATTAACTTTGGCTATCTTATTGTAGACATATGCAACATTGTGAGGCTTATCATTCCATTCACCTTGGTCATTCTCCACAATTGTATAAGAATTTGCTTGAAGTTGATCCCAAACTGCTTTGATGATCTGATTGGAAGAATGGGTAGTTGTAAATGGCTATCCGTTATGAAGTCACTTGCCTTAGCATCCTTACTAATGCCAGATTGAAAGAAGTGTTGATATGAAAATTTTTTGATAGAATCAAACCCCTCTCTCCCCATGGCTCATCCTAGAATTTCACGGTTGATGTCACTGACAGCATCATCCTAACTAGAGGAAGGGAAGTTGATCTCAACCCTAATAATTTTCTCTACATCCAGCTACAAGAAAGCGGCACATCCAAACACCAGAATCTCTTCCTCCCTATGTTATGGGCCCATATCTATTTCACCCTCACACTTCTTTCTATATGGTCATGTACCCAAGAGTAGGTACATAAGTTAAAATTAATTTCATCCAAGAGAAAATTTACCAAATCATACAAGATAAAGGTTTATAATAAACCACTATATATCCTCAGTCAAGGAATCGGCGGGTTGTGTGAGTTGAGAGACTATCATATACATGTTGTGATGGATCTTGTATGGACCATCCCAATGGAGTATGGGCTCAATCAATAACGAATGACCAATTTATGTTATGAAATAATTTTTGAAAACTAAAAACCAAATCAGTAATATATATATATATAGCTATCATAAAATGTTTGTGAATACCTATTCCATTGCAATGAGAAAGAATTGTTGTTTCAAAAAATGATAACTTCATAATGAAGGAATTCCATTTAGAAATTATTAGTAGTAAAATGGATTCAAATACAATCCAAAGATAAAATTAATACTAAAGGACGGAAAGAAATTGACTAAGCCAAATAGACACAACATATTAGAATGCCTAGTAATAAATATTGCACAGTAAAGCGAAATTATGAAATTTATTAATGTCGAGAAAAGAACTTCCTCGATTTAAGTAAGCCTTAGATGTATCGACTCTACTATGTGGCACGAAGCGCAAATTTGGGATGGATTCCAAGTAAATTATCAAAATATAAGTTTGATAGTGGTACCTGAAAGGATATATCCATCGATCACAAAAATGACTTCAAGAAGAAGATTAATGTAGTTGGAATATAAGCCACACTGATAATAATACCATCATAAATTTCAAACATTGAAACTAATGTAATAGATTCATCACTCAACATTGTTGACTAGAGATTTAGTAACTTTTGGAATTAAAATAATGCACAAAGGTTACTTGCTAATACTAGGATTTAAAGTGAAAAAATATAATTTAAATACGTAGTTGAAAGGTAAATAACATATACAAAGTGGTTCGGCAAAGCTGCCTACATCTACTTTGAGGTTCTCTTGCTATATATCTCTCTTAAACTACAAGAAATTACAAGAGAATGATAAGAAAATTGTAGCTTTTATGACTAATAAAACTATCTAATCTTAAGGACATGTTGTATCAAAAGCCCTGACCTGTGTATAGTCTTTAGAATTCTTGTATGTTTTAACCCCTTTGAAGTTGCAATGCAGGGGATATTTATAGTAGTAAAAGTGAATAATGGATGGTTGAGAGTAAATTGTAGAATTCGCAGAAAAAATGAATGATCATTGATTAAACTGCAAGGGTGGATGGATGTTAATTGGAAAGGTGTTTGAAGATGTGCGGTGGATAAAAATATACTCATTGCTCCTCTACACCAGGCATGGGCCATAGATTTAATGTGCAGATTCACATCGAAAGCGCATTTAATACTGATGGTAAGCCACATTAATTCAACAAATCAGCTACGGTACTTCAGATAAGTTAATGGACAACTTGCCGTTTACTTAAGTGCTCACATGGTCGGGTGCGAGGTGCCAGCTGCCAGCTACTTGGGACAGGTCAAAGGCAGTTGTACTGAAGCCAGGCCAAGGACAAGTCATGTTAGAGCCAATATTGCTTGATTTTCCATCTATTGAGGTGGGCTTGGAGAGGTGTCAGCCGTCATATGGAGTGACACCGAGCGAAGATGTTGACTTGGAGTTGTGGTGGAAGAAGTTTAACGCAGGAAGGCTGGTCGTCATTATGAAGTCCTGGGCTAAACCAGCAGGGACCGGGCCAAGATCTTGCCTAAATGTGAAAGATGCCTAGGGATAAGACAACCAAAACTAATCATAGAGCCTTGTTGAGTGGAAGGGATGGTTGGAGACCATCATGGGTTTAGGCCGATTTACATGGGCTAGTTGCAAAGTTGTTGGGCTGGCTTTGATTGGCCATACTGCCTTAAATCAACATGTTAATTATTTGCAAAAAAAATAAGCAACATTTTACCCCTCATGTCCATATCTACAAGCAGGTGTGGTCTTGTTAAATCACAAAAATCCTAGCGATTAATTATCCTGCTAAGAATTTAATGCGCTTTCCATGTGGCTTCGTGTTACTGGTTGTAACAATTCACTTTTTCAGAAATGGCATAGATTTGACATGTCTCCCAAATGTGTGAATTGACCTTATTCTAGTCTTTTGTGAATGGTTGAGATTCCTTTTTCTTTTTGAAATCAACACATACAAATGAGGGTGCGGGTATATAAACACCATCATCTCTTCTTCCTGAACCCGTAAAATATTTCCCCATGAAAATTCTTTATTGCTTATGAATCATTTGCAATTTTCTGCTGATAAATAATAGTTAGCTTCATCGTCAATTTCCATTCCAGACGTCATTTTTACATACATCTTTTTGTCCAACTTATTTGGTGCACTAAGAAAGGAGAAAGTTTTCTTGGTGCTAAATTGCCACTTGTTGATTGTAGTTCAAATTGTCGCTTAGAACCTTCTTTTCATGATGGAACCTGGCTTGCCGCTAGGCTTGGGCCTGTGCCCATTAGCCAGGCCTCGGGTAGTGACCAACCGTCACTGTTATGCTAATGCTCTAGCTGATGCTTGAGGATGCCCACTTTATCTTGTTACGGAGGTTCTAAATTAGGCCAGCTTGGACACTTCAGCACCATGATGGAAAGAATAGTAGAAGTTGCATCCACCTTCGATGTCATAGCTAAAGTCCTAGTCATCCTCTTGGTGATGTTGACTGGGAGTTTTTCAAGAGCTCTTGCAAGATTCGATCTATAAGCTTTTATGATGGTAACATACCCTCTTTTCATCAACAAGCTATTGATCGTTTAGAGGGTCGAGGGAGCTCATCTTTGCATTTGAAGCTGGATCTCCTAAAGCATTTCACTAATGTGCTTATTCTACTCTTTTTCTTCTTTTCAACTAATTATCAATAAGATACCACTATAATCTTAGTGGGGTTGGCATAGTGCTTCTGTATTCTTTGAACTAAATGAAATAAATCTTTTGTTGCAAACGTCTATCTGTATAGGACTTGAAGAGTAGAGTACCTTGAACAGTAGATAGTTCGTGTACTCGTTTTATAGAAATGCCTATTTATGATATGTTTAAATATCAATGTGATAATAAGACGATCTGGGTATGGTTGTTAATGTAGACAAAGTACCGACCGGATAAAGAGTGGCGGTTTGCATCAATATAAACTAACATGCAAGTTTGCACATGGGTTCTCTTAGGTTTGAAGCGGTCTAACGTTGAGTCGTAGATGAGCCCAGGCTTCAAACCAAGCATATGGGTCGATGGGGTTCTCCTAGGTGACACATCCCCTGTCATGAACCTATCATTAGTCCTGAATCGAAACGAAGTGCATTTCTTAGCTTAGACACTCTAGTGCAAGTGAGTTGCATGATGGTGAGGCTGGCTGTATGCAGCCTGCTCACAACAACTTGTTGATGGAAAAGTTCGTATATATTTACATTTATAAATATAAATTTTTACAATAGAGAACTTACCTGCAATTATGGGTTAGAATCGAGATTATGATGCCCCTAACTCTCAAATGAGGCAGCCGGCTATGAGAGAGTAGGAGATGCGGCTTATGCTTCAAGGATAGGGGGCCTAGCAACAATCACAGCGTTGGCCAACCCATTAGATCCGTTGAAAAACTGCCACTGGTTGCTGAATGTTCTTGCTGTAGCACGAGAACACCTTCTTTTCCTGCTTATGGAAAGTCCCATAACATTCCCCTGCCTTCTATAGATTGCCCTTAATTTCTCCTACCCCATCTTAGATAGGGAACTTCATGAAAAGGAAATTGTTTCATCCTACTCAATAAGCGGCGTCCAATTAATTGGTTATATACAGATAGGCAATCAGCTATAATGAAGTTTATATGGACCTTGCAGCGAGGGGCTCTTGGCCTAAAGTTTATACAAGCGAGGTTGTGCTCATTCAAGCAATGCCTCCACCACAAAAGTCATAAATGGGCAAGGCGCATGGGGTGAGGCTAAAGGCAGGGAGCCTGAGAGCTTCAAGTTGTTCTTGAATGTGACATTGGCTGAGCTGCTCTCATCCACGAAGGCCAGATGCACCTTAGAGTTAGCCAAGGCGAGAGTTATTACCATGAGGTCATGATGGGGGTAGGAGACTGCTCGCCTATCTTTTGCAGTAAAGATGATCGGTCATTTTGATCACAGGTAGGATGCCTAGGATGTCCAAGATTCCAATAAATAAACTTGCCTGGCAGTACCAACTTCTCTTTGATATCAGGACATGGCCCCTGATTACTTATGGCCACAAGTGGACTAACGCATACATTCATGACTTAGGTGATGGCCAAGACATTGGCACTATTGGGGTGATGGGGTTGAATCTGCTACTCTTTATGATTTTCACTTTGCTCGCTGTCCATGGTAATTTATTTGATGGAACTCAAAGTATTTGCCATTATGTTGACGTTCCTTCCGTTTTCCATCCCTCGTGGTGGCAGGCCATTGAAACTACACTCGGTTCCTGGTGGTGAGGTAGATCATGGTGATGTCCTTATTCGAATGAGAGTAATTATTGTACCGTGGTCTATACTTAGGATTGGCCTCTGGACTCATTTTGGTGTTGACTTGATGACTATTGTTTGGGCTATCGTTGTTGCGAGTAATTTCTTAAGTAGGGCACCTTGCTGCATTATGCTGTCTCGTGAATCGGCATCTTCTATCCTTATTATGCCATTCGTCTATTGATAAAAGTTGATCAAGACAAATTTGAATGCTTCTGGAGCTCTCTCCACATCCTGAACTTTTATCTTACCCGTAAACATATAGCTACGACCAAGCTACTCACATTTTCACCCCTAGTTTGGGTGGATCCTTTGCTAAAGCGGCTAACACACGACCATGGGCCTTTAGAAGGACCTTGCCTGATATTGCCAAGCTCACTAGCCAACATGATAGGGTTACGGGACATGAAGAAACAAGATTTGAAATCGAGGCGCAATTGTGCCCAGGTGTTGATACTGTCTAATTGCATATGCAAGAACCAGTGGGAGGCCGGTCCTGAAAAGGTGGAAGGGAAGTGCAAACACTTTGCTAAGCTGGAAAGCTAGCTAGCCCGGATGATGAAGTTGAACATGTGACATGATCGAATGGGTCTGCACTTCAATCATACTAGTTAATGGGTGGCAGAGCATACCGTTAATGGATGTAAGCATCTAGGATTTCATCAAAGAATGGCTCCTCGTTCTCATCCTCCGATAACGTATCGCCCTCAACGCTGCAATCTTGCATTCTACTGAGATGTTGTAGAAGCATATGCATTTCTTCCTTAAGGTTGACATCGGACTATTATGGGATGCTTGGCCTACCTTGGGCCAAGATTAGCCTGTGCCTTGGTAAAATAGGAGATCTGTGACAAGATGGAGAATGATGATGATAAGTAGGAGATCTCCCTCATGCATAAAGGATGATTTCGAACGAATGATCCACTCTTCGCTTTATCTGTTTCCATACACGTCTATTTGGGGCCTAGAGTGTGCCAAGTGGGCAATGCATGCCTTGTCAACGGAAAAGGAGCCGCCATTGTGACAGTCATAAGTAGAAGTTCGTGGGTGATCAAAAACTAGTGGTCGTCCCACTAAAGGAAAACGATGATAATTTGATCCCATAGGCGCAACCACACCGGGACTAGATAAATCCGACTAGGTCGGCATACAATGTACCTTTTGGGATGGAGATAACATCTGTAAGTGGAGTTTTGAGTACCACTCTCTCCTATGCTTCGGCAGTGTTCAGGAGTTCATAATCTTTGGAAGGCATGGGCCTGTGAACGGACAAGTGGACTAAGTAGGCCATGGGAAGAGCTGGTGGGAAAAAATTCATGATGGCTTGAGCCTCCATCTACGCCCTCAAGCCATGCACTTCACGGGTCATTTGACCCACATTTGGTATAAGTACCATCACGGTATGTCGTATTTCTTCGTCGATGTGCAGATTGGGCTAGGTAGTACTGGAGAAAGTGTTTTCGTTGGTTTGATGTTCATTGATGCTATTACCTTTAACAAGCGGGAGATTGTCCATGGTAACAAGTCGGATCAGGTCTTTATGAAGTATAAAAATTTATAACGTTGAGATCTTTATTGGGAGGCCATCCTTTAAGCACCAAAATATTGACTAGGGATTTAGCTAACCTCGGTACTAGACTAACGCACAAAGGTTACATGCTAACATTAGGATTTAAAGTTAAAAGTGAAAGTTAAATACAAATCTAAAGGTAAATAGCACTAGATATAGAGTGGTTCGGTAAAACTTTCTATGTTCACTATGAAGTTCTGTTACTACTTACAACTATAAGGAATTACAAGAGAATAATAAGAAAAAAGAAGCGCTTAAGGCTGATAAAGTTATATAATCTTAAAGAAATGCGGCATTAAGAGCGCTAAATTATCCGTAGTCTTTAGAATTTTGGTATGTTTCAACCGCTTTGAAGTTGTAATGCATGGGATATTTATAGTAGCTGAAGTGGATGATGCACGGTTGTGATTGAATGATAGTACTACGGGCAAGTGCCTGACCGTTGATCCTCTACACCAGGCTTGGGATTTGCATTGCATCTCTACACAAGGCTTGGGCTTCGCATTTAATGCGCAGACTTCGCACTAAATGTGCATTTAATGCTGATGGTAAGCCACTTCAGTTCAGCCAATCAGCTACACCACTTCGAATAGGTGGGTCGACAACTTGTAGTTTACTTAAGTGCTCACTTGGCAAGACTTGTTGAGTTGACTGACCATCTATCAATGATATGAATGAAACTAGAGTCTTGCTAAGGACCGTGTTGGGAGGATGGTTATGGGTGGGTGCAAGGTTGCTAGTAGGGCTAGCTGGGTTGGATGTGGATATACTAATGTCGTACCGAGGACAGGTAACGCTTGAGCCAATCTTGCTTGATGTGCCATCTACTAAGGAGGGCTTTGAGAAGTGCCAACCTTCAACTGAAGTGATGCCAGAAAACATGTTGACTTGGATCTCTACTGAAAGAAGGTTGACATAAGAAAGCTGGTCGATACTGTGATAGGCTGGACAAGACCAGGAGCGGCCAGACCCAAATCTTGCTTAAATGTGAAAGTTTCCTAGGGATGAGGCAACCAAACCTCATCTTGGTGCCTTTTTGAGTGGAAGGGATGGTTTGGGACCATCATGGGCTTAGGCAAACTTATGCTAGTTAGTTGTAAAGAAGTTGGGCTAGCATTGATTAGGCCAAACTGTCTTAACTTGGGCTGCTAACTAATTGCGAGAAAATTAAGCAACAAACGTGCTTTAGTTAATCTAGATTTTACTTAAAAAATTTATCACTCAATAAGACTTTGATTTTTGTCACATATACGTTGAAACAGAAATTCCAAATAATAGAATAGACTTTTTGCACACAATAAAAAAAATATGTCAAAAAAAGTGGAAGCGATGATTGAATTTGTGAGTGTTGGATATGATTCGAGACAAGATAGAATGTATTATTTGATAAGCATCAGAGTTATGATAGTTTTTGATTAAGAAATCAAATAGCTTGAATATTAGTTAAATGCATAAGAAGCATGTTTATATAAGAAAGAATGGTAAAGGAACTAAAGTATTTCTTAAGGTAAACAATAAACTTATGATTGATAACTATGTGCTCATGTTAAAATCATTTTAATTTGGTCGTTTATTTCTCCTTATAGGATTTGAAAAGACATCTTGTATAGTCTGTATAAAAGGATGTTGCAATGTCCCAAAATGATATAAATAAACACTATATTAAATTATTTAATATGAAGCATGTATAATGGGTTCTTATGCATTGGTAATAAGGATAATCACATGTGCTATATAGTCTACAATATCGCACTTCACGTATGCATTTGGTACATAGAGCATGTATCAAATCCAAATTGAGATTACTATATGAAAATTGAGAGTGTTCTCGAGTATCGAAATATAAAGAATTATTAAAACGACGATTCAAAATTGATATCAAGCATAGTATAACGGTCCTAAATCCTTACTCGACTTTAAGTTAAGAACATAAAGTTAGAAATATTCCAAACAATAAGTTGTGGCAAGTTAAACCAAAGATTACTACATCAGATTGAAAAGCACTTCAATAAAAGAATTACAAACAAAAGAAAAAATTTAACCGAGCTGAGGATGATTCCAAAATTTGAGAATTCAGTGACATTGTTATATGATAACAATGTTGAGATATAGTTCATAAAAGAACTTAAAGCTCACTAGAAGTTGAAAAACACATTTCAAAATGTTCCACACGATAAAGGAATTTTATCACCATCAGAGAGAGTTCATTGGCATAGTAGATAAATAAAATAAAATTGCATACATGTTCACTAAAGGACTAGCCCGATTAGTTTTTGAGAAAACCGGTCGAAGAAGTTGGAATAAGATTCCATAATTGATCCCTAAGTATAAACGGTAGATTGGTAAAGTTAGTGGTGTCCCCTAGTGACAATTATGTAATTGTAAAACTCTGCTTGGATTATAATTAAATCATGACATGGTGTTAATTGAATGACTATAGTTTGGTCAAGTGGAAGCATGGAAATGAAATACTATTCAATAGAGGATGTATCTTCTCGGTAACACGAGATTAGTACCATGGTCAACTGATGTCAACTCAAAGTCAAAGTCTCTCGTCATAGTAGTTTGGTTAAAAATAATTGTTATTATTGAAACAAGGACCTTGTGTTTGGATTATTCGAGTTGAATGTGGACGACATTTGTAGTTTGATCACAACCAAATTTCATAAGTCCTAACGTAATATAGAGTTAATTAAGATAATTGGTGTAAATAATCGATAGTACCGAGTAACGCTTGTAATAGTAAATTTTGATTTTACCAAAAAGATGTGTAAGCTATAAACTCGGCCCTAACTGGATTTTACATTTATAATAGTAAATGATCACTCTATGGAAAAAGAAACTATCATATTCTTCATTTGGAAGCGTGTTTCCTATTAAAGTTATAGGCCTTACAAAAATTTCAAAGTCAAAATTGTAAAATATATTTCTAAGGGTCAAAAATGTCAATACTCAACATTACCTAAAGTTATAGGCTCATACGACCCAATATGGATTAGTAAATAATATTACACGATGCTCCAACATGTGAAATATGGATCGTTGTATTCTACACTTGTTCGGCTAACTTTTGCAATAGCATTTCCATCTTTTAGCCTCCACTAAGACACAAGTTACCAGTGTGGTTGATATAATAGCTTTTTTTCACCAAGCCAAAACTTGTTAGGCCCACCGAAATTTAACCTCTCAAAACTCGAAGTTATACCTTCTCAACTCGGCTTTCTTTAGTTACCCGAGAGGCCTCTTTCTAAGTTTATTACATCATTTCTACCAAATTCAGCTTCTAATTAGTCCCTAGTCATTTGTCATTTACTGTGGTTCGGATCTGCCTTTAATGGCTGACTTTTTTCATTAACAAAAGAAGCATCAATTTTCTCCATGTTTTCCATTGTTTTCTTCATTATTACTTGGTACTCATCCAAGCACTTTGTAGCATTTCCCATAAATGCCAGCAACTTTTGCCGAAACTTTTCAATAGTAGTAACTAGGGGCTACGCCCCTTGGTATTGGTTAGATTCACTATTTCAATCGGGGTATCCATGTCTTCATTCTCATCCACAGGTGACTGTAGGTTCTTCTCTAACTAGAGTTTGATTTCATTTTTAGATCAAAGATTGTGAGAAAGAAAATATCAAAAAATAGTAGGTATGAGCCCTCTACTAGCACAAAAATTGTTCTTGTGATTTTTCATCGCAGAGAACCACCCCCAATATTTTGAAGGCAAGCTTCGAAAGTGACTATGAAAAGAAGAGAATTGGCAAAGTCAAGGAGCTAGGCTAAAAGTAATAAGGAAATATTGCTAGAATAGTGGGAACATAGGAATTTATAGTGGTTCAAGAGTCTGTCCCTACGTCCACTGTTGAAAAGTTTCTTTAATACATTGTCAATGATGACAGATATGGATTTACAAATTCTGAGTGACATTTTATCCATTAATGATGTTTTCCTAAAAGATTAATTGTCGAAATTTAAAATGATTACAAATTATTTAGGCAATATTCTATCTATCTGTTCAAGAATTGAATCAACCTCCTTCTTTTAGAGGTCTGTGCTTTATGTTTATAGGCATCTTGTTGCTCTATCATAAGTGGAGAGCTTTTCTCATGGACTAATGACATGGCCTGCCTGTAGGGATAAAATTTGAACATATACCGTCGTTTAGCTGCTTGCAGATTGACGCAGATTGATGACACAGTGTACACACACATACATATAGCTTTGGGTACCTCGACTAGTATACTTCATATAAGTTGTAGGCTATCTCATTCGTTGATATATTTTGAGGCTATCATACCCATTGACCTCGGTTATGTATTGTGGTGTAGTCGGCCTCGAATAGAGACAGCTTCGGCTCTGTATGCTAAACAAGGCGCTTTTGGCCTATATTCTCGGTTATGATCACCTTAAGCCATTTCTTTAAGTAGAGATATGCTTTAAGTCTTGGTATATGGATTGGAGGTAGCGTGTAGCCTCGATATAGTTAGCATACGTTGATTCTTTTGTCTTTCGGTTTAGAACAATTCTTGTGGTTTAAGCTTTTGGTTGAGACTCGATTTAAGGCCTGTATTATCAGTTTAGGGTAAGCCTGGTGACCTTTGCACATATGCTTTTGAGGTAGCATGGTCTGAGTTTCAATACCATGCTTTTGATATGAGTAACACCTATGGTCCTCGGTTTTCATCATATTATGGGCTTGGCATTTAGCTTTTAGACATTGTCTATGCTTCGACATGAGATTAAGCTTTGGACTAATTTACTGAAGGGATATATGCAAAGATGTATACAAAGTATTCATTGATGATTAAGGCTTAAGAAAGGTCAAGTATATAGTGTTGCTTTTTAGCTTAGGCTGAAGAGTTGAAGCATTCGGTGTTCAAGTGCAACGAACACATATGAGTCTTCTTTTTTGTTTCAGGTTATGTAGCCAAAAGTTGAATATGACTAAGTAAAATTAATGGTATAATAATGACTCTGCTTTGTTTCAAGAAGTGTATCATCTCATTCCTAACTTCTTGGTCCAAATCTATGTCAATCTAGACGACCTAGCT